>CM050220.1:1255000-1257500 GCA_027475355.1 Coilia nasus | reverse complement strand
GCCTACATGAGGACACAAGTGTGACATGAGCCTACATGAGGACACAAGAGTGTGACATGAGCCTACATGAGGACACAAGTGTGTGACATGAGCCTACATGAGGACACAAGTGTGACATGAGCCTACATGAGGACACAAGTGTGACATGAGCCTACATGAGGACACAAGAGTGTGACATGAGCCTACATGAGGACACAAGTGTGACATGAGCCTACATGAGGACACAAGTGTGACATGAGCCTACATGAGGACACAAGAGTGTGACATGAGCCTACATGAGGACACAAGAGTGTGACATGAGCCTACATGAGGACACAAGTGTGACATGAGCCTACATGAGGACACAAGTGTGACATGAGCCTACATGAGGACACAAGTGTGACATGAGCCTACATGAGGACACAAGAGTGTGACATGAGCCTACATGAGGACACAAGAGTGTGACATGAGCCTACATGAGGACACAAGAGTGTGACATGAGCCTACATGAGGGCACAAGAGTGTCACATGAGCCTACATGAGGACACAAGTGTGTCACATGAGCCTACATTAGGACACCACAGTGTGACATGAGCCTACATGAGGACACAAGTGTGAGCCTACATGAGGACACAAGTGTGACATGAGCCTACATTAGGACACAAGAGTGACATGAGCCTACATGAGGACACAAGAGTGTGACATGAGCCTACATGAGGACACAAGAGTGACATGAGCCTACATGAGGACACAAGAGTGTGACATGAGCCTACATGAGGACACAAGAGTGTGACATGAGCCTACATGAGGACACAAGAGTGACATGAGCCTACATGAGGACACAAGAGTGTGACATGAGCCTACATGAGGGCTGAACACTGATCACTCATCTGAACCCAATTAGCACTCTGGCACCGGCACAATGCAACAGCAGAACACAACTACTACCCTCCATGCTGACATTAACTACTACATGCGGACATTAACTACTACATGCGGACATTAACTACTACATGCGGACATTAACTACTACATGCGGACATTAACTACTACCCTCCATGCGGACATTAACTACTACCCTCCATGCGGACATTAACTACTACATGCTGACATTAACTACTACCCTCCATGCGGACATTAACTACTACCCTCCATGCGGACATTAACTACTACATGCGGACATTAACTACTACCCTCCATGCGGACATTAACTACTACATGCGGACATTAACTACTACCCTCCATGCTGACATTAACTACTACATGCGGACATTAACTACTACCCTCCATGCGGACATTAACTACTACCCTACATGCGGACATTAACTACTACATGCGGACATTAACTACTACCCTCCATGCGGACATTAACTACTACCCTCCATGCGGACATTAACTACTACCCTCCATGCGGACATTAACTACTACATGCGGACATTAACTACTACCCTCCATGCTGACATTAACTACTACCCTACATGCGGACATTAACTACTACTCTCCATGCGGACATTAACAAAAGCTTCATACCCTTTAGGGCCACGTTTCCCAAACACAAGTAAAGCCCAGTCCTAGTGTTTTAAGTTAACACTTTTCATTAAAGTTCATAGAGTTCAGGAACAGTTTTTTCAGCCTTTGTTGACTGTAATTATGTTGCTAATGAGCTAAATATGTTGTCTGATGTGTCTGCAGTCTGTGTCATATATTAGTGTCCTGTAACAAGTGCCTGTGACTCTGATTGTGCTGCAAACTCAACTGACTGATGAGAATAATAAAGTTACCTACTACTACAACTATTACACTTAGCTGTTATCCTGAGCGACTTAGTTGTTTTATGTACAGGTTTCAGTTACAGTCCCTGTAGCTGTGTGGGGTTAGATGCCTTGCTCAAGGGCATTTCAGCCATGGGTAGAGCGGGATTCGAACCTGCGACTCTCCAATCCCAAGACCAACTCCCTAACCACTAGACCACAGCTGCCCCAGACTATACTACTAATATTACTACTACTACTATTACTACTACTAATAATATTATTAATATTACTACTATTACTGTGCTACTACTACTATGGTATAATTGGCAGCATATAATCGGCAGCTGAATTCCTGTCCTGTCATTCTTGAGATACTAGTAATATGGAGCATTTGATTGTCCTTGCACGTTGACCTCTGACCTTTCCCCTCACCTGCAGGTCGCTGGAGAGGTTGTGAGCGCGCTCGGCGTGGTGCAGGCGAGACTCGTCCTCGTAGGCGGCGTCGCGCTCGGCCTGCGGCAGCAGCAGGAAGCGGCGGATGGTGCACAGGTTCTCCCACAGCGTCCGGTTCTCCAGGCTCGGGTTCTCCCGCCAGCGCAAGAGCTCACACAGCCAGCCCTGAGACGGAGAGAGAGAGAGAGATAGAATCAGTTAAAGAGAGAGAGAGAGGGAGAGATAGAATCGGTTAAAGAGAGAGAGAGAGAGATAGAATCAGTTAAAGAGAGAGAGAGAGGGAGAGATAGAATCGGATAAAGAGAGAGAGAGGG
>CM050220.1:1242500-1250000 GCA_027475355.1 Coilia nasus | reverse complement strand
ACGTTGCTGTTTGTCTTTGAAACTCTGCCTTGAAGTCCAGCACTTCAGAGCCTCACTGCTGCTGCTGATGGGACTCGGTGGTGCATGACTGGTGCATTATGGGTAGAAGAATAAAACACCAAGTGTCATCTAAAGACATGCAGGCCATGTGGTTCTCAAACGTCTAAGGTTCTAATGTTCCCTCTATCTGTGTAACACACTGGGCCTATTGCTTCTAAGGTTCTAATGTTCCATCTATGTGATTGCACACTGGGCCTATTGCTTCTAAGGTTCAAATGTTCCATCTATGTGATTGCACACTGGGCCTATTGCTTCTAAGGTTCTAATTGCGCACTGGGCCTATTGCTTTTAAGGTTCTAATTGCGCACTGGGCCTATTGCTTCTAAGGTTCTAATGTTCCGTCTGCGTGATTGCGCACTGGGCCTATTGCTTCTACCTGTGTCCTGGTTAGCGCCGGAAGACACTGCTATGTGGAGACTGAGGTGCACACCTTACGGGGAACATACTTACGTTTCTACTGAGTCTCTTCCATGTGGCAGCCCAAATTTCTCAGGGCTAATAGACTTGTGTGCCTCTAAAGAGAGCTCTTTGGCCTTTCAGCCATTTTAGGCGATAATCAATCGCACTAGCGCTAATGCTCCACATACTCAAGTAGCTCAAAGCGCTCTGCTTTTGTTGGGTCCTGAAACAACACAGCCGTCTTCAGCAACGCTAACCAAACTGCAAAGGCTTTCCTAAAGACAAATTAAGCCTTTAAACATGTTTATTTAGAACTGGCTGACATGAAGTTCCACTGAGTGGTGGAACTAAGAAAATTGTAGATTTTTCTTATGTAAGTGTAGACATTCCTTTTTTGTGTGAGGCTGGAGGCGGTGCTGGGTGTGTGTGTGTGTGTGTGTGTGTGTGTGTGTGTGTGTGTGTGTACCTGTGTGTGTCTGGCAGTGGCAGGACTGCTGCTAGGTGTGTGTGTGAGGCTGGAGACAGTGGTGTGTGTGTGTGTGTGTGTGTGTGTGTGTGTGTGTACCTGTGTGTGTCTGGCAGTGGCAGGACTGCTGCTAGGTGTGTGTGTGAGGCTGGAAGCGGTGCTGGGTGTGTGTGTGTGTGTGTGTGTGTGTGTGTGTGTGTGTGTGTGTGTGTGAGTGTGTACCTGTGTGTGTCTGGCAGTGGCAGGACTGCTGCTAGGTGTGTGTGTGAGGCTGGAAGCGGTGCTGGGTGTGTGTGTGTGTGTGTGTGTGTGTGTGTGTGTGTGTACCTGTGTGTGTCTGGCAGTGGCAGGACTGCTGCTAGGTGTGTGTGTGAGGCTGGAAGCGGTGCTGGGTGTGTGTGTGTGTGTGTGTGTGTGTGTGTGTGTGTGTGTGTGTGTGTGTGTGTGTGTACCTGTGTGTGTCTGGCAGTGGCAGGACTGCTGCTAGGTGTGTGTGTGAGGCTGGAAGCGGTGCTGGGTGTGTGTGTGTGTGTGTGTGTGTGTGTGTGTGTGTGTGTGTGTGTGTGTGTGTGTGTGTGTGTACCTGTGTGTGTCTGGCAGTGGCAGGACTGCTGGTAGGTGTGTGTGTGAGGCTGGAAGCGGTGCTGGGTGTGTGTGTGTGTGTGTGTGTGTGTGTGTGTGTGTGTGTACCTGTGTGTGTCTGGCAGTGGCAGGACTGCTGGTAGGTGTGTGTGTGAGGCTGGAAGCGGTGCTGGGTGTGTGTGTGTGTGTGTGTGTGTGTGTGTGTGTGTGTGTACCTGTGTGTGTCTGGCAGTGGCAGGACTGCTGCTAGGTGTGTGTGTGAGGCTGGAAGCGGTGCTGGGTGTGTGTGTGTGTGTGTGTGTGTGTGTGTGTGTGTGTGTGTGTGTGTACCTGTGTGTGTCTGGCAGTGGCAGGACTGCTGGTAGGTGTGTGTGTGAGGCTGGAAGCGGTGCTGGGTGTGTGTGTGTGTGTGTGTGTGTGTGTGTGTGTGTGTGTGTGTGTGTGAGTGTGTACCTGTGTGTGTCTGGCAGTGGCAGGACTGCTGGTAGGTGTGTGTGTGAGGCTGGAAGCGGTGCTGGGTGTGTGTGTGTGTGTGTGTGTGTGTGTGTGTGTGTGTGTGTGTGTGTACCTGTGTGTGTCTGGCAGTGGCAGGACTGCTGCTAGGTGTGTGTGTGAGGCTGGAGACAGTGGTGTGTGTGTGTGTGTGTGTGTGTGTGTGTGTGTGTGTGTACCTGTGTGTGTCTGGCAGTGGCAGGACTGCTGCTAGGTGTGTGTGTGAGGCTGGAAGCGGTGCTGGGTGTGTGTGTGTGTGTGTGTGTGTGTGTGTGTGTGTACCTGTGTGTGTCTGGCAGTGGCAGGACTGCTGGTAGGTGTGTGTGTGAGGCTGGAAGCGGTGCTGGGTGTGTGTGTGTGTGTGTGTGTGTGTGTGTGTGTGTGTGTGTGTGTGTACCTGTGTGTGTCTGGCAGTGGCAGGACTGCTGGTAGGTGTGTGTGTGAGGCTGGAGACAGTGGTGTGTGTGTGTGTGTGTGTGTGTGTGTGTGTGTGTGTGTGTACCTGTGTGTGTCTGGCAGTGGCAGGACTGCTGCTAGGTGTGTGTGTGAGGCTGGAAGCGGTGCTGGGTGTGTGTGTGTGTGTGTGTGTGTGTGTGTGTGTGTACCTGTGTGTGTCTGGCAGTGGCAGGACTGCTGGTAGGTGTGTGTGTGAGGCTGGAAGCGGTGCTGGGTGTGTGTGTGTGTGTGTGTGTGTGTGTGTGTGTGTGTGTGTGTGTGTGTGTGTGTACCTGTGTGTGTCTGGCAGTGGCAGGACTGCTGCTAGGTGTGTGTGTGAGGCTGGAAGCGGTGCTGGGTGTGTGTGTGTGTGTGTGTGTGTGTGTGTGTACCTGTGTGTGTCTGGCAGTGGCAGGACTGCTGCTAGGTGTGTGTGTGAGGCTGGAAGCGGTGCTGGGTGTGTGTGTGTGTGTGTGTGTGTGTGTGTGTGTGTGTGTGTGTGTGTGTGTGTGTACCTGTGTGTGTCTGGCAGTGGCAGGACTGCTGGTAGGTGTGTGTGTGAGGCTGGAAGCGGTGCTGGGTGTGTGTGTGTGTGTGTGTGTGTGTGTGTGTGTGTGTGTGTGTGTGTGTGTACCTGTGTGTGTCTGGCAGTGGCAGGACTGCTGCTAGGTGTGTGTGTGAGGCTGGAAGCGGTGCTGGGTGTGTGTGTGTGTGTGTGTGTGTGTGTGTGTGTGTGTGTGTGTGTGTACCTGTGTGTGTCTGGCAGTGGCAGGACTGCTGGTAGGTGTGTGTGTGAGGCTGGAAGCGGTGCTGGGTGTGTGTGTGTGTGTGTGTGTGTGTGTACCTGTGTGTGTCTGGCAGTGGCAGGACTGCTGCTAGGTGTGTGTGTGAGGCTGGAAGCGGTGCTGGGTGTGTGTGTGTGTGTGTGTGTGTGTGTGTGTGTGTGTGTGTGTGTGTACCTGTGTGTGTCTGGCAGTGGCAGGACTGCTGCTAGGTGTGTGTGTGAGGCTGGAAGCGGTGCTGGGTGTGTGTGTGTGTGTGTGTGTGTGTGTGTGTGTGTGTGTGTGTGTGTGTACCTGTGTGTGTCTGGCAGTGGCAGGACTGCTGCTAGGTGTGTGTGTGAGGCTGGAAGCGGTGCTGTTGCTGCTGTTGCTGCTGCTATTGCGCTCTCTCTCCTCCTGGTAGATGCGATCTCGCTCGCCCTCCGGCAGCCCCAGGAAGCTCTGCATGGCCTTCAGGTTCACCAGCAGCGACTGCGACGCAGAGCGCGGGTCCTCCTCCTTACGTAGGATCTCTGACAGAAGACCCTGGTACACACACACACACACATCACACACACACACCACACACACACACACACACACACAAACACCACACACACACGTTTATGTAGCTACCTGTGTGTGGCTAAAGGAACACGGCCATGTTTCTCACTTGTATCACACTGGCAAACATGGGCATGTTTTGTTTTCCTGTGTGAGGTTAAAGGCTACACGAGTAAACATGCCTATGTGTATTTTCCTGTGTGAGGTTAAAGGCTACACGAGTAAACATGCCTATGTGTATTTACCAGTGTTGGGGTCTTTACTCAAAAAAAGTAATGCATTACACATTACCCGCTACTGTTAAAAAAAGTAATGCATTACACATTACCCGCTACTGTTAAAAAAGTAATGCATTACACATTACCCGCTACTGTTAAAAAAAGTAATGCATTCCACATTACCCGCTACTGTTAAAAAAGTAATGCATTACACATTACCCGCTACTGTTAAAAATGTAATGCATTACACATTACCCGCTACTGTTAAAAAAGTAATGCATTACATTACTTCTTTACTGAGTATGGAAAGTAACTCCTTACATTACTTTGCGTTATTCATCAACGGCCTTGAGCAAAACACATACATTCCTATCAACGAGCAAGATGTATGACAAGTAGTTCTTTCATGCCATTTAACGATAACAGGCTACACCACAAAGCTCTATAGAGCACTGCACAGGGTCACATCAGTATTGCACTACTGGCAGGCTTATGTCGTAAAAAAAAACAAGCCACAAGTGTAAAACAGGTTTACTTGATAACAGCACTCACCAATAGATAATAATTGTAATAGAATGAATAAAATAGCATGCAGAGACTGGCATATAAGTTACTACAGCATAAATCCCTTAACAAACTAGACCATTTAAATAAAACGTGTTACTAAATAAAACAACTCTGGACATCTAACCACATTAGATGATATCAGGGTAAACACGTTTCATAGCAGTTGCTGTCTAGGGCCAAGGCACTTTGTTAAATCATTGGGGGTGGTCCCCACTAAAACGATGATCATATTGCATGAGAAGTCTTTCAAATCTTTAATCGGACAAAGGGTGGACTATTAGGCACGAGACCGTCTTGTCTCAATAGCCTCTTGACTGGCGCGCTAGATGGGGTAGCTGTGTATACTTTTTATATGAGGGAAACGGTTAAGGATTTCGATGTGTGAAAGCGACTTCACATACTCTCACTTTATTGCTTTTGTGTCAAAGTTGAAAGAAGCTGTATCTCTCTCATTCTCATCAAAAGCAAACATCTCCTTCTCCGCTGTATGGTGGCAGGTTTCTAATTCTGCTGCGCAACCGGCCCCACATCACGGTGCAAAACACGACACAATTCCTCACTGCTTCTCTCTTTCCCTCTTCCCTAAGCCATTGCACTTTAACGTCGGTAATGTCTCTCAACATATTAAAAACAATCAGCCTGAATTTAACAATCACCGACAGTTGCGTGTGGACATGTCTCGCGACTATATTATGCAAGCGTGCACCTGAGGATTTTGGGGGAGGATCAGGGAATTCGTCTCAGATATCTGTGGTCAGACTTTCCACTGGGGAAGTTCAGTAATCAGCATATGCACCACTAGTAACTGTAGTGTGATTAATGAATTTATAACAGTAACGCGTTACACTACTACATTACCGACAAAAGTAATGTGAGTACAGTAACGCGTACTTAGTAACGCGTTACACCCATCTCTGGTACTTACCTGTGTGCGGTTAAAGGTGACGCGGGGCGAACATGGCCATTTTTGTTTACCTGTGTGCGGTTCTCACCTGTGTGAGGTTAAGGGCGACGCGTGCACAGACAGCAATGTTTACATGTTTATGTACCTGTGTGCGTTTGAAGACGGCCATGTTTACATGTTTATTTACCTGTGTGATTCTCACCTGTGTGCAGTTGAAGACGGCCATGTTTATGTACCTGTGTGCAGTTGAAGACCATGCGTGTGAAGACGGCCATGTTTACATGTTTATTTACCTGTGTGCGGTTAAGAACGGCCATGTTTCTGACCTGTGTGCGGTTAAGAACGGCCATGTTTCTGACCTGTGTGCGGTTGAAGGTGATGCGTGCGAAGGCAGCCATGTTTATGTACCTGTGTGTGGTTCTCACCTGTGTGCGGTTGAAGGTGATGCGTGCGAAGGCGGCCATGTTTATGTACCTGTATGGTTCTAACCTGTGTGCGGTTGAAGGTGATGTGTGCGAAGGCGGCCATGTTCATTTACCTGTGTGTGGTTCTCACCTGTGTGCGGTTGAAGGTGATGCGTGCGAAGACGGCCATGGTTATTTACCTGTGTGCGGTTAAAGACGGCCATGTTCATTTACCTGTGTGCGGTTGAAGGCGGCCATGTTTATTTACCTGTGTGCGGTTAAAGGCGGCCATGTTCATTTACCTGTGTGCGGTTAAAGGCGGCCATGTTCATTTACCTGTGTGCGGTTGATGGCGGCCATGTTCATTTACCTGTGTGCGGTTGAAGGCGGCCATGTTCATTTACCTGTGTGCGGTTAAAGGCGCCATGTTTATTTACCTGTGTGCGGTTAAAGGCGGCCATGTTCATTTACCTGTGTGCGGTTGAAGGCGGCCATGTTTATTTACCTGTGTGCGGTTAAAGGCGGCCATGTTCATTTACCTGTGTGCGGTTAAAGGCGGCCATGTTCATTTACCTGTGTGCGGTTAAAGGCGGCCATGTTTATTTACCTGTGTGCGGTTGAAGGCGGCCATGTTCATTTACCTGTGTGCGGTTGAAGGCGGCCATGTTTATTTACCTGTGTGCGGTTAAAGGTGGCCATGGTTATTTACCTGTGTGCGGTTAAAGGCGGCCATGTTCATTTACCTGTGTGCGGTTAAAGGCGGCCATGTTTATTTACCTGTGTGCGGTTAAAGGCGGCCATGTTCATTTACCTGTGTGCGGTTGAAGGCCACACGTGCAAAGACGGCCTGGGACACGCTGGCTCTGCGCAGCTCCTCGCGCACCTGCCTGTAGATGTCCGCTGGCACGTCCTGGGCCGAGGGGGCGTGGCCTAGCGAGGGTGCGTCGGCCCCCGAGGGCTTGGAGGAGGCGGGGCGTGGGATGGGCGGGTGGTTGAGGAACTGCTGGTGTGTGAGCGGGGTGTGTGTGTGGGCGCCCCCCGCGTGGGCGTGGCTGTGAGGGGGGTGTGTGTGTGTGAGCAGGCGGCTGAAGGCCAGCTGCTGGTTGAGGAGGTGGGCCATGGCCAGCTGCTGCCGCACCAGCTGGGGGGGCACCTGGGAGGGGAGGAGCCTCGCGGGGCCCAGGAGGGAGGGGGGTGGGGGGTGAGGGGGGGCGCGAGGGGTGAAGGGGGGGGCTGGGGGGCAGGCTCAGGGCATGCTGGGAACTGGGTTTGGACTGCGGAGGAGGCGGAGGTGGTTGCTGGTGGTGGGAGGAGCTAAAGTGGGAGAGGGCGGACAGGGGGGCGGGGCGTTGGCCTAACGAGCAGAGGTCAGCCAGCGCTTCTCGCTCCACTGAGGACGGACACACACACACACACACACACAGTGAAACACACACACACACACACACACACACACAGTGAAACACACACACACACGCACATATTTAGATACATACTTTAGTGCATATTTAGATACATACTTTAGTGCATATTTAGATACATACTTTAGTGCATATTTAGATACATACTTTAGTGCATATTTAGATACATACTTTAGTGCATATTTAGATACATACTTTAGTGCATATTTAGATACATACTTTAGCGC
>CM050220.1:1232500-1235000 GCA_027475355.1 Coilia nasus | reverse complement strand
CTCGCACGGCAGCTCCTCCAGATTAGCATAGCTGCAACACACACACACACACACACACCATCACACTCATGTTAGCCAACACACACATCATACACTCATGCTAGCTAACACACACACATATCACACTCATCACATATCAGGACTGCAGAAAAGATCATCAGATCACCCCAACCAGCCATTCAGGACCTATACACATCACACTGTTCCAAGAGAGCCACCAATATCATCAAGGACACCACCCACCCAGCACACAAACTCTTCTCCCTCTTACCACCGTTTCTAGTATAAATTGCACATTTGGTGTCTGGTGAAACGCAATTTCAGTCCTCTGTGTAAAGTCTGTTACATAGTGAATTGATAATAAAGTACACTTTGACTTTGACACTCACATTACCCTACACACACACCATCACACACACACTACCCTGTGACCATGTGGTAGACGTCCAGCAGCATGTAGTATAGTGTAGTATAGTACAGTACAGTACAGTACAGTATAGTATAGTGTAGTATAGTATAGTATAGTGTAGTATAGTATAGTAGTATAGTACTCACCTGTGCAGGTGTATGCAGAGGGTGACCATGTGGTAGTACTACTAGTGTAGTATAGTGAAGTACAGTACAGTATAGTATAGTATAGTATAGTATAGTATAGTGTAGTATAGTATAGTATAGTGTAGTATAGTATAGTATAGTACCATGTGGTAGACTTCCAGCAGCATGTAGTATAGTGTAGTATAGTAAAGTACAGTACAGTATAGTATAGTGTAGTATAGTGTAGTATAGTAAAGTACAGTACAGTACAGTACAGTATAGTGTAGTATAGTATAGTATAGTACCATCTGGTAGACGTCCAGCAGCATGTAGTGTAGTGTATGTAGTAGGGCTGTAACGATACACCAACTCACGATTTGGTTTGTATCACGATTTATGACCCACGGTTTGATACACCCCACAATTTTGTTTTTAATTGAAAAGGCATTTTGTTTAAACATTTATTTAACAATTGAATAATATGAAGTATAGCAAAATAAATAAGTATTTTGCTAGTTTCTGTAAAAAAAATATATACTGTAAATGGAATTCAACAAGGAAAGGATTCATAAGACCATGTCCTAATTCCCTTAATACAAAGTAACATGATATAGTAGCCATTGTTTTTCACCTGTGTTTTTCCTCATTCCTGTCATCATCAATGTCACCACCACATTTCTTATTACGTTTCATTTCCCATCTTTTTGCAGCGCTTATGGGAGTGACTAGATGCATGCTTTTGAAATCCTTTACCCTTCTCCAACGCACCTTTCCAATTACAGTAACCTGTTTTGGTGAAGACTACGTCTCTATCACTCATGCCTGTAAACTGACGACAAGGAAAACAAAAGCATGTGTCGAAGTTGACAGAGTACTGCAACCACGGTCAGGATTGGTACCAGTTGGAGTTAAACGAACACAAAGTCTGACTAAACATTCGTTTAGGGTACACTTTTAATATTGGCTGGGATGGTGCACTATTATTTAGCTGACGCATATCTATGTTAGCAGCCGGAACTACACTGCTAACACTATGTTTGTTAGGTTGGGAAGTGGGCAGATTCACATTGGAACTGCTTACCGAAGGCGAAGGCACTGGCCAACAACCCACGTTTGAGCTACCAGTCGCAGCAACAGGTTTGTTTGAAAGTGTAGTCTTTGGGACTAAAACTCTCTGCATGGTGCACACACTAATTGACAAACATACGTTTTGGAAAAGATGGTTGAAAAACTAAGCTAAGTGAAGTGCTAGGTGGCTAGCCACCAAGCTATTGGAACTAAACAACAGAAAAGGTGTCAAACAAAAAATAACACTACCAGAGATAATTATGTCAAGACTACAATGAAACAACAGAAAACAAATGAACAATGATAAGCTTTAACAATGAAAAGGTTGTAAGCTCTACTACTCTCAACACAACCTGGACAATCAGGACTAGCCTACCTGAACTAGCCATTGTTTGCTGCCTGTCACAATCATAGACAGTAGAAGAGAATGGACTGAGGGATGGCGTTGTTTTCAATGGGAGCCGTTGAAGCAGGATTTTGAGATTTTTAATTGGTCACAAGGCAACTGCGCAAGCGCGGGGTGACGTACGGTCACGTCGGCCAGCGAACCCAAATACTATAAATTGAGTGGTAGATGCTCAATCACAAATCATACAGCGTACGATAATTTTCTTAATAAGTATTCTTCTACCGATATAGCTGCAATCACTTAGTGGAATGGGGGGCTAATATTGTATGTGGGGACTTGATTCTTCGTCAACTAACTTTGGTTCCAGGCAGTCTTGCAAGCCAGCATGTCAAGGGAGCTAGCTAGTTAGCATGTAAACTACAAGCTATAGCGTGTAGCTTAGCTTAGCAGTCTTTCTCAATTCACTTGCATCGAATAGTAAAATCCATAAAGATAGCGATTCTGCTTACAAACAAATACCAAGTTCTACGCTTATTTTTCGGGAAATAG
>CM050220.1:1225000-1227500 GCA_027475355.1 Coilia nasus | reverse complement strand
CACCAAAGGAATGTTTTGGTGAGAGAGTGTGTGTGTGTATGAGTGTGTGGGGTGTGTGGGTGTATGAGTGTGTGTGTGTGGGGTGTGTATGAGTGTGTGTGTGGGGTTTAAGTGTGTGTTTGTGATGGTGTGTGTGTGTGGGTGTATGATTGTGGGTGTGTGTGGGGTGTGTATGAGTGCATGCATGTGTGTGTGTGTGTGTGTGTGTGGGTTTATGAGTGTGTGTGTGTGTGTGTCCATTCTCCTCCTCCCCTGTGTGTGCTCTGGTGCTGAGCTGACTCATAGGTCTTGTGTGTGTGTGTATGAGTGTGTGTGTGTGTGTATGAGTGTGTGTGTGTGTGTGTGTGTGTGTGTGTGTGTGTGTGTGTGTCCATTCTCCTCCTCCCCTGCGTGTGTTCTGGTGCTGAGCTGACTCATAGGTCTTGTGTGTGTGTGTATGAGTGTGTGTGTGTGCGTATTTGGACTCGTACTGTCGGTCTTGACCTCGCGCTCGCTGCTGGACGGCTATCGGGTCGCCTGCGCGTCTCGCTCGCTCGCTAACGACGCTATATTTACGCTCTGGCACCGCGTGCCTCGGTCTGGTCTACTCCCTTTTGTTTGCTGTTTGTGATGGGAGGTTTTGGTGTGTGTGTGTGTGTGTGTGTGTGTGTGTGTGTGTGTGTGTCGGCGCTCTGGCACCGCGTGTGTCGTTCGGTCTGGTCTACTCCCTTTTGTTTGGTGTTTGTGATGGGAGGTTTTGGTGTGTGTGTGTGTGTGTGTGTGTGTGTGTGTGTGTGTGGTATCGTGTGTGTCGGCGCTCTGGCACCGCGTGTGTCGTTCGGTCTGGTCTACTCCCTCTTGTTTGCTGTTTGTGATGGGAGGTTTTGGTGTGTGTGTGTGTGTGTGTGTGTGTGGTATCGTGTGTGTCGTTCGGTCTGGTCTACTCCCTTTTGTTTGGTGTTTGTGATGGGAGGAGCATTTTCTTTTCTTCTCTCCTTGTTTGTGGTGCAGCAGAAAAGGGGTGTAATTTATGCAGCCTTGTTTCGGGGCGTGCCAGAGCGAGACCTCCCGTTGTTATTTGCGTGAACTTCAATCTGCCCACAGAACACTCCTCCTCTCAAATTAGACACACACACACACACACACACACACACACACACACACACACTCACACACACACACACACATACACACACACACACACACACAGACATTAGCCTGAACTGAAAGGGCCAGTGCTTCCCAAAACATTTTCTTGAAACTTTCTGTAAAAAAAAACATTAGTCTGTTTTGGTTGGACTACAAACAGTCTCTGCGTTGTAAATAACATCTAACTCTATATGTACACACATAGAGGGAAGCTAACTGAAATTCACTTGTGTGATTGTGATGAGAGCTTTTAAACAACTTGGAAACCTCTACACTCAGACAATCCCCGAAGGACATTTGTCTTCTGTTCCATGTTATTAATCTTATTACTCAGTTACATGTTATTACACATTAATAACCCAGTACCAAACATTAATAATTTGGCACAAAACATTGATAACCCAATTATTACACATTGATAACCCAATTATTAGACAACAATAAACCAAATTATTGCACATTAATAACCCTATACCCACACATTAATAAGCCAGTACCCAATATTAATAACCCAATACCACACTCTGACTACCGTACAGCAAGGGGGCTAATAGACAGACGCTGTTTTCACTAATGAAGTATTAAGTGTACATGAAGGACACACACACACACCCACACACACACACACACACACACTCACCCTGTGCGTGTACAGCAGTGTGTAGCGAGTAGCCCAGGGCTAGGAGGGCATACACACACACACACACACACACACTCACCCTGTGCTTGTACAGCAGTGTGTAGTGAGTATCCCAGGGCGAGGAGGGCATACACACACACACACACGCACACACACACACACACACTCACCCTGTGCTTGTACAGCAGTGTGTAGAGAGTATCCCAGGGCGAGGAGGGCATACACACACACACACACACACACACACACACACTCACCCTGTGCTTGTACAGCAGTGTGTAGAGAGTATCCCAGGGCGAGGAGGGCATACACACACACACACACACACACACACACACACACACACACACACACACACTCACCCTGTGCTTGTACAGCAGTGTGTAGAGAGTATCCCAGGGCGAGGAGGGCATACACACACACACACACACACACACACACACACACACACTCACCCTGTGCTTGTACAGCAGTGTGTAGAGAGTATCCCAGGGCGAGGAGGGCATACACACACACACACACACACACACACACACTCACCCTGTGCTTGTACAGCAGTGTGTAGAGAGTATCCCAGGGCGAGGAGGGCATACACACACACACACACACACACACACACACTCACCCTGTGCTTGTACAGCAGTGTGTAGAGAGTATCCCAGGGCGAGGAGGGCATACACACACACACACACGCACACACACACACACACACTCACCCTGTGCTTGTACAGC
>CM050220.1:1217500-1220000 GCA_027475355.1 Coilia nasus | reverse complement strand
TGGTGTGGTGTGGTGTGGTGTGGTGTGGTGTGGTGTGGTGTGGTGTGGTAGGCCCATGCTGTCTGTGGGTGCTGATGGCTGTGTGGTGTGGTGTGGTGTGGTGTGGTGTGGTGTGGTAGGCCCATTCAGTCTTAGTCTGTGTCGTTGCCCCAGGCCAGAGGAGCATTTGCAGGGCTGCAGGCCTGATGAGCAGGCTGGATCAGAGCCATGTATTGTGTTGGCTTCATTAAAAGTGGGTTTGGCTGGCAGCAGCCATTGCAATAAAAAGCACATGCAACATTAATAGATGGCATTAAAAGAAAGTCTAAGACAAACAGAATGAAATGGTGAGCCAATAAGGCATTCAAGTTTATACAGTCCAGTTTTTACAGCGCACGCACACACACACACACACACACACACACACACACACACACACACACACACACACACACACACACGCACACACACACACACACACATCATGTGGTCCTACACACAACAATATATACACACTACATAATGTGAAAATACACACAAAGTCACTCATGTCCTTTAAAAAAAGTAACACAGAAATCAACACACACACAGACACAAACATCAACACACACACGCCCACAGACACACACACACACACACACACACATATACACACACGCACACACACACGCACACGCATACACACACACACACACACACACACACACACACACATGCAGAGGAAGAGCAAGAAAGAAAGGAACAAAGAAAGAGAGAGAGAGTAGAAGAAAAGAGAGGGAAGAGAGGGATGTTGGTGCGAGTGGCGTTCCTGAAGAAGTGTTTGTCTTTGTCCATGACGTGCAGTGAAGCCCAAAGCTGAGCAGCTCTAATTCAACATTACAGCGAGGCCTGCTTGTGTGCGAGTCTAATTACAGCTAATAAATCTAAACAGCTGCGCTAGACATGCAAGTCCCCTCCTCAGCTTCTCTGCATCAGCTACGACATCTAATCAACATGATATGACATCTAATGAACATGACATTGTCTCATAATGAATATGGCGTTTAATGAACATGATATGGCATCTAATGAACATCATATGACATCTAATGAACATGACATTGGCTCATAATGAACTCCTATTACATCTAATGAACATGACATTGTCTCATGATGAATATGGCGTTTAGTGAACATGATATGGCATCTAATGAACATCATATGACATCTAATGAACCTGGCTCATAATGAACTCCTAATGAACATGACATTGGCTCATGATGAACTCCTATTACATCTAATGAACATGACATTGCCTCAGTGTGAACACTGCCAGTGAAACACCATAGAGAACTCTACAAGATACTGAACCAATGAACACAAAAGTTCAAAGTACAAATGTGTCCTCTACTGGAAGTCACTTTGGATAGAAGCGCTGGCTAATTGTAATGTAATGTAATGTAATGTAATGAAAAATGAACACAATTACGTGCACATACACACACACACACACACACACACACTCTCTTTCTATCTCTCTCTCTCTCTCTCTCTCGCTGTTTCTCTCTCTCCCTTTCTCTGTCTGGCTAACACAGCCATTCTCAAGCAGTGTCAGGGCAGTATTCATATAGACACAGTATGTATACAGTATACTTTAGCACTGCAAACCTACTGACTGACAGTCTTTTCCTAGTCTCCACTGGTGCAAGATCATCCCATTAAAGCCAGATTATGACAGTACCCTGTGTTAACTGTTTATTTTAATTACATTTACATTTTATTTTAATACACATTAATGTAAATGTTGTAATCAGGACTCAGGCCCTAAACAGAGTGTTCACTGTAAAGCCTTGGATAATATAGTCTCTCTCTCACTCACTCTCTCTGTCTCTCTCTCTCTCACTCTCTCTCTCTCACTCACTCTCTCTGTCTCTCTCTCTCCCTCTCTCTCTCTCCCTCTCTCTCTCTCTCTGGGTGCCTCTGGCGTTCCAGAAGCAAGGAGCTTTCAGGATGTTAACAAAAAAGTCCTGTATATGACGTGTGTGAAAGTGCAGTACCAGTCTGTGCTGAGGAGAGAAGCAGGGTGGAGGTGGTCAGAAGTGTTTGGGCCAGACTTCTCGTTGAGGGGTTGTTGGAGGTCTTTCTATAAACCTCCAATTGAAAAGCGTACGGCCGATCTGCAATGGAGGCTCGTTCACGGGGCTATAGCTACAAACAGACACGTGGCGCACCTGAATCCAGCAGTAGGGGGAGACTGTCCTTTTTGTGCGGGGGATGAAACTGTTGTCCATCTGTTTTTGAACTGTGGGAGGTTGGTGGGACTGTTTGTTTTTCTCAAAGTGTGGGTTTTGAAACTTGGGGGCACTTTTTCAGACAGGTTTTTTATTAGTGGGCCAGTGTACAGTGCTAAGAAGAGAAATGAAGTGTGTTTATTGAATTTCTTGATGAACTCAGCTAAAATGGCTATTTGGAAAACTCGTAAACACAAACTACTGGGTGCTGGTTCATGTGATTCTGTGGAGGTTTTTAAGGGGATGGTGGC
>CM050220.1:1192500-1212500 GCA_027475355.1 Coilia nasus | reverse complement strand
AACTGCTGCCCCATTCTAAGTTTTGTTTTCACCTGTTCACTCTTCTCCCTTAGTCTCTCTCTGTTTCAGAATAAACACTTTACAAAAGAGCTGTCAAATACACCAGGGGATACATTATCTTTCTACAGAAAACTGCGGAAATCATAGTGTAAATGTGACTTTTACTTTGAAACAAATATAGGCCTATGGCATAATTTAAGATTGCAACCATTTATATTTTCCAAACACTCCTAAGGTATGAATGCCCCCCACAGAATTTCTGCCAAGAATTATAGGAATTTTCACCTTTCACTATTTCCAAAACACCCAACTTGGTTATTGTGTGGTGTGCTAAATCATGATGATTTCCATCCTGGCTGTGCAGTGCTGTGCAGTGGTATTCCATTGTGTAGCATTCTTTAGTTTTCATTTCAGTGTCCCCTGACTGGTATGATACTCTCTGTGCAACAAGCTAATTAGGGATATTAATCTTTTATCTCTGATATAACACAAAGCACTACTTTAACAGGTAGCATACAAAAAACAAGTTGGTAGTGTTTTTTGTTGTTCCACACTGGATAAAGCTGTACACAATGTAAGGCGCAAAAGATCTTTCTGGGTCCCTTTTCTGCTTCGGAATGTAAGACCTCTGAGTTTAGATCAACAATAACATTTTATAAATGTGTTAAATGTGTAAATGTGAATTTAAATGTTGCTTGGAAACGTATTTCCTGTCTAAAGGTATGCTACTTATTATCTAATAAAGCTGGCTTTTAGTTCTGGGGTCCATGACCACGTTAGTACACATCTGTCTGCCTGAACGTGCTTTAAAAGGATTTCAAAATAGCCAGCTCAGCTCCTTTTAAATTAATTCAGAGGACATTAATACGTAGGAAATAAAAAGACAATGATGTATGAAACGCAAAGAGGATAATCAGAAAAATTAGACCATTGAGAATCTATGATCGTTGAAGAATACTGTCTGTTTTAGCCAGAAACACGAAGTAAAAGGTTTTAACCATGCAATCTTTACAAAAGTGATTTTTTTTTATCGTTATTTCAGACAAAAACAAGTTAATGAATATAGAAATATATATCACATGCGAGGTACAATATTTTTGTTGTCAATTCAAATATTCCAGAAAAGTGAACCCACACGTGATAAAGTAAAACCTAGGGATGTGTATATGTTTTATTGTGTGCGCCCAGCAACATTCCTAAATCCACTACAGCCTTCATGTATTGACGAGAATGTTAGAATATCTACCTGAGGAAGGCAAGTTCCTATCAAATGAAAGCAACTCAGGGGATGTGCGCAAATAGCCCGCCACCGGAAACCCCATTTCAAAAGAAAAGAAACCCAAAACAAAAGTTTACTTTAATCATGTGTTATCATGTGCAATCATGAGTTAAACACCCAACGCCATACAATAAATGTTAATAATCTTATGAGAGAAAATAAAAGTTGCAACTCTGACCATTTATGACACTTCGAAAACCCAAATAGAGCCATAGCAATTATTAATAAACACAGTTCATTCATTAGACTGAAAACTTTCAATATTTTATAGTGACATGAATACACAGACTATGTCTGGCCTTCAGAAATTATTAGCAACAGATTAAAATGAAAAAGAAAAAAGACACCGGTCTAAAAGGTGACTGCATGCAGGTGGAGATGACGACCAAACAAATTGCATATTTAAACATTATTTTTCATATATGACAAGTAGGGCTAACTTACGATCCAAATAGTGTCGTTTCCTTAGTTGTTTCTGCCCATTGTTGATGAGTACCGGATCCAGGTTTAAACTTCGAGCGGGTTTTGTGGCCAGAAGCCCCTGCCCTGAGCTGAGAGTGTACACGGAGACTCGACGGGACTGGAGCGGTACACTTGTTCATAAAAAGATCACAACGATCAAAGACCGCAAGACAAAACTGTGGAGTATCTCGCCTTGGATAACTTTTGCTATAGTCTTAAATTTCTTCCGCGTCAAATGATAAAATTCCTTCAGCTGAGCTCCCTGTTGCTCTCTGCTCTCGATGTGTATGAGATGGTTGTCAACTGTGGCATTAAAATGACAGACTGGAGGTTAATCCAAGAAGACACCTTTTTCCTGTCGCCCGTGCGGAAGAGCTGAAGTGTCTGATCACGGCTAATGACTGTTGCCTCTTGAAGACGGAAGCGTTGATACCTTATGCATGGGAAACGGGGCAACCGGAGAGAGGGAGCGAGAGGGAGGGGTAGAGAGGGGGAGAGAAGGACAGCACAGATGCTGAGTGCACTTATTTCAGCTCTTCTTTCACAAAGCTCCACTCTGCTCTCCACTACAAGTGTCAACAACTGCCATTAACTGCTATTCATAAGCTCGAGTCCCTCCAGACATAAAAAAACAAACAAACAAAACAAAAACACACAAACATATAAAAAAAAGTATTAAAAATATACTCAGTTTGCAGGTTGGTCTACGTTTTCCAATAATAACAATCTAAGCTATTATTTTTTAGATTGCTAATGCAACTTCACAAATGCAACAACCAGTCTCAGTTCAAGTTCAAAACGGCACATGGGAACCTGAGGGGACACAGCGGATTTAGCAATAAAGCACTTACTGCCCGTAACTATGCCCACTTCTGTGCCAAATAGCACCTCCATGCGGTCTGTGTTGGCGCTGCAGTCAGTCCTGAAGCCAGTGCCCCGTAGTTAATTGCCTGATGTTCACATTGCGCTTACTTTTGCGAATATGGTTCTCCAGATTATGTGATATATGCCACACAGTGTACAGTCACTCTGTAAAGTATATAGGCTTATAAGCTACATTTAAGAAGTGCCTTGTTATATTTGTGATCCATCGGCTCTTTCTATACCAGACGAGAGAACAAAACCAGTTTATGTCTAACGAGATGAGTGTCTGCAAAAAAAAAAAAAAAAAAGATTTGTATCTAGGAGGACAGAGTGTAATGTTTTTTTTTAATGATCTCCCAACCCTTCACCTTGTGTGTAAACGTAGCAACTGTCTCCTTCTCTGTGTCTCGCTCAGAATGAAAACAATACTACGTTGCAGCTGTTCAGTCGACGTGAACGTAGCCGTTTAGTCAACACATACTAGAAATTCTACTCAGATAACTATATTAAAGCCAACTGTCAGGTATCCACTGGGTACAATTAAATATCATTACAGGAAACAAAATCTCACTTTGTTGAGAGCAAGCTAATTACAGTTAAAAAAAAACATGTCCAACGTCTAATAGATTAGAGCCATACCAGGGCTTGCTGGATTTGAGTGGAATAATCTGCAGAGTTTTGGTCGTCACAGTAACTTACTGGCTTTGTTCAGGCAGGGCAGGATCATTCACAGCGCCAAGAGGCATTTCGGTCCAAAAGTTATAAAAAACATGAAAACACAAACAAGATCTCTTTGGATGCCATTGGACTCACTTTCAAACACATGGATCAGACACAAAAGAGAACATCTACAGTATATAAAACTGTTCTATTGTCATGTAAGGTCTTGTTGTGAATATCTTTCTTTGGAATTAATGGATTTGCACACACATGGAGACGCAGAAATTCAGACAAACTCATGTGCACGTGCATACTCAAAGCTTCATACTCTCTCTCTCTCTCTCTCCCTCTCTGTCTCTCTCTCTCTCCCTCTCTCTCTTTCTTTCTCTCTCTCTCTCTGTCTGTCTCTCTCTTTGTCTGACATTACATTACACTTAGCAGACACTTTTATTCACACAGAAACCACATACACACACACACACACACTCACACTCTCTCTCACACACACACACACACTCACACACACACACACACACACACACACACACACACACACACACACACACACTCACACACCCGGCACGCTTGCTCGCTCCTACGACGATATTATTAGCCCCCCTCTCGAAATTAGACATCTCTCTTGATTTCTCGGTGAGAATGACAGTTTATTAACAAGTTTATGTTATTCTGGAAACAAGTACATGTATACTATGGAGATAATGTTTAACAAGTTGAATTTGAAATTTGGTATTGTTATAAGCAGTTTAAACAAAAAGAGCAAAAAATTACAAGGACAAAATTATTAGCCCCCTGATCTTTAATCGTCAGTACGGTGCCCTTTATGACCCAAATCTGACAAAAGGCTCTTTGATTAGTTGTTAACTAGGTTGGCACATGTCCTCCTAGGGATTTTGGCTCATTTCTCCATTGCAAATTGTTTTAGCTGGTCTAAATTGCATGGATGTTGAGCATGGGCATTCATTTTCAACACTCATCAAATATCTAAAGGATTGAGGTCTGAACCACTCCAGGATCATGGTTTTAGTATCCTTAAAGAACATTTGGACTCATTTGGATGTACGCTTTGGATTATTATCTTATTGGAAGACCTAGCAAAGATCTTAGCTTAATCTATGACCATATTTCTGCATGGTCTCCTTCCATATTCTATCACAGTCTTCTTTTTTCATGGTGCCGTACACCCAAACAAGGCTTCCGGTGCCTGAGGCTGCCACAGAATGATGCTACCATCACCATGTTTAACTGTGAAAACCGTGGTTTACCAAGGTTTAAGGCCTATCCCTTTCTTCACCTAACAGAAGCAGAATTCATGCGTCCAATCAGGTCCAATTAAATCTCATCAGACCAAAGCACAGACTTCCAAAAGTCATTTTTGACTTTCAAATGTTCACAGGCAAACCTCAATCGGACTCTGATCTGCAGCACCTTTAGTAAAGGGGCATTACTGTGATGATGGCGCCAAAGCCCAATGTGATGACAAGCCCTCACAACTGTCTTTCTTGAAAAGAAAACTCTAGATGAGGCCAGGTCACCAGCAATCATCTAGGCAGGTGTCCAGGGCTTCTTTGGTCTAATAAGACTAAGCACAGTTCCCACAGTTACACATGGTGGTGGGAACATTAAGGTGTTCGGCTGTTTTGCAGCCTCAGACACAGGGAGCATGGGTCTGGGTTTGAATTCCTGGGTCTTCCAGCAACATAATAACCCAAAGCATACATCTAAATTAGTTCAGAAGGTCTTCAAGGATACTAAAACCATGATACTGAAATGGCCCGCTCAGAGTCCAGTCCACAATCCCTTTGAGAGTCTGTGGCAAATGTCTGTGTTCAGCATCCATGCAATTTGGACGAGCTAGAACAATTTGCAATGGAGAAATGGGCCAAAATCCCTAGGAAGACATGTGCCAATCTATTTAACAACTAATCAAAGAGCTTTTTGCCAGTTTTGATTCAGAAAGGGTACCGCATTGACTATTAATGATCAGGGGGCTAATAATTTTGTCCTTGTCATTTTTTGCCTTTTTTGTTTAAACTGCTTATAACAATACCAAATTCCAAATTCAACTTGTTGAACATTATCTCCATAGTATACTTTTTTCCCAGAATAACATAAACTTGTTAATAACTGTCATTCTCACCAAGAAATCAAGAGAGATGTCTACCCCACAGCATTGCCCTCCTATACTCACACATGACACACACACACACACACACACACACACACACACACACACACACACACACACACACACACACAGCATTGCCCTCCTATACTCACACATGACACACACACACATACACACACACACACACACACAGACACACACACACACACACACACACACACACACACACACACACACACACACACACACACACACACACACACACACACAGCATTGCCCTCCTATACTCACACATGACACACACACACACACACACACACACACACACACACACACACACACACACACACACACACACCCACAGCATTGCCCTTCTATACTCACACATGACACACACACACACACACACACACACACACACACACACACACACACACACACACACACACACACACACACACACACACACCCACAGCATTGCCCTTCTATACTCACACATGACACACACACACACACACACACACCCACAGCATTGCCCTTCTATACTCACACATGACTCTCTTCTCATTGTCCTTCTATACTCACACTAGGCCTACTGCTTTTCAAAGAGCTGCTGGCATCAAGGTACTTCGCACAGGTTTTCATAAAAGCAGTGTAAAATAAAATGTTAAACTAGCATCCTAAAACCCTGATCTAACTGCATTTCTACACACCTGAATGTTTGTACTGTACCACTGCTTGACACTTATTTTTATGCATCCTGTAAAAACAAACAGACATACTGTGGTGAAATGGAAATGGTGACATCAGCATTTAGAGACATATTGTGGTGAAATGGATATGGTGATACCAGCATGCACACAGTGCTGGGTGGCTGTAGCCTACATGTGTGTGTGCATGGCCTGGTGGTGTGTGTGTCTGCATGGCCTGGTGGTGTGTGTGTGTGCATGGCCTGGTGGTGTGTGAGCTCAGGCCGATACTGTGTGTGTCTGCGTGGTGTGTGAGCTCAGCCCGATACTGTGTGTGTGTGCATGGCCTGGTGGTGTGTGTGTGCATGGCCTGGTGGTGTGTGTGTGTCTGCATGGCTTGGTGGTGTGTGTGTCTGCATGGCTTGGTGGTGTGTGAGCTCAGGCCGATACTGTGTGTGTCTGCGTGGTGTGTGAGATACTGTGTGTGTAACAAGGTCTCCCGCTGCTGAATTCCACAGCCTCTCCCCTCCTCGGCCAGGTGGTTCTATCCTGCAGTGGAGGCCAGCCAGCTTCACTCGTGGGAGACGGCCGCTGTGGGCAGTCAGGGCACCCAGTTCTGGCCCAGTTAGCTTTTTACAGGCTACAGTACAGCGCTCTTTTTCAAATGGAGGCAGCCTTGCGTGTTAGGAACTATAGGGCAGTGCTGCCACCTTGTGGCCAGAGGTTGAATTGCATGCTATCAGGGCCTGGCAGATATAACAGTCTCTGCTGGTAGTGGCTCATAAGATGGCAAATCTATAACCAATACTGACCTAAAATAAAGGCCATGGCTTTTCACATTACAGTGTTCTCAGTACTGAGATCACAGACAACATCACACACACCCACACACACACACACACACACACACACACACACACACACACACACATACAGACACACACACACACAAACACACAGACACACACACACACACACACACACACACACACACACTGAGCATACATACACACCCGAATGGATAAGTGGGAAGTTAAAGGTTGGGTGCATAGCTCAGGGGTGCGCGCACACACACACACACACACACACACACACACACACACACACACACACACACACACGCGTGTTGGGTGCATAGCTCAGGGGTGCGCACACACACACACACACACACACACACACACACACACACACACACACACACGGGTTGGGTGCATAGCTCAGGCGTGCACACACACACACACACACACACACACACACGGGTTGGGTGCATACCTCAGGGGTGCACACACACACACACACACACACACACACACACACACACACACACACACGGGTTGGGTGCATAGCTCAGGCGTGCACACACACACACACACACACACACACACACACACACACACACACACGGGTTGGGTGCATACCTCAGGGGTGCACACACACACACACACACACACACACACACACACACACACACACACACACACACACACACGGGTTGGGTGCATACCTCAGGGGTGCACACACACACACACACACACACACTCTCTCTCTCTCTCTCACACACACACACACACACACACACACACACACACAGCATAGCTCAGGGGTGCATCATCCGCCGACTCTTTCCTGCCACTCCGGGACCATCGGCCATCAGGGACTCTAAACAAGGCAACGCTCTGAGAGAACTACAACCACAGGAAGGCATTTCAAAACAAAACAAAAGCCATTCATTTGTCTTCTATAAACGATGTTGTGAGTCAGCTGTTATTTTTCTATGTTGTTACAGCACTATTTTGTGTTCCCTGTTCCCTGCCAACCAGGGGTGTAGCCAGAAATCATTAAAAGGGCTGGCTCAGAAAAACTCAGGTGGGTCTTTCCCAAAAAAGGTTGCTATTATTACTTACACACTCAGACAAAAGGAGAAGAAATCTAAAAACAAACTGCAGTCAGTCAACAAACTGCAGTTTAGCATTCCCAAGTAGGCCAGTTTAATGGCTGGAAATCACCCTTATCTTCTTCAAAGAATTCAAATCACAAGGTTATTTGAAGTTATGGGCGAAATTTATTGTCCATCCGAAATTCACACCCCTACTCAGGGCACAGTCGCACAGGTGGTTTTGCTTGTCATTTTTATTCCTGAACGCCAGAGGGCACCACATCACCGAGCTTCCCTGTGCGCCGTGTCTGCCAATGGAGAGGAAGTAAGCTTACAGTGGTTCATCTTTTTAGGCATGTGGGATAGTTAATTAAAATTTACTTCAGTTTTACTCTATTGTCTGAGTGTTGATATGTTTGAATTTCAAAGGAGCTAAACAGTGATATTGTCGTCGTGTACAGAATTGACCTAGTCCGTGAGAAACTGATTGTTGGATACGTAATAGCCTATGCTAAGCCAAACAGGCAAGCAAGCTAGGTCAGGATGGCTTTGGTACCTTACAATGACAGCACCGCTGTGCTGGGTAAACTACGGCACTCTTCCGCCGAGTTTCACTTCGCCAATCACACTGTGCGGCTGGCACAAGACTGGAACCGCCTGGGAGTAGCGGCGGTCGTGTGGGATGCCGTGAGTGAAGACGTGACACGTCCTTAATCCATCTCCCACTGCTTGCGGTGACTCCCGGACCTCATCCCAGCCCTGTTCTTTCTGTGTCCGTAGGCTGTAGTGCTGTGCATGTACATGGAGCTCGGCCACGTTGAGTTGAAGGGGAAGACTGCCATCGAGCTGGGAGCGGGCACTGGCTTGGTAGGCATAGTAGCTGCTCTCTTAGGTAAGATGCTAAAGGATCCACCAGAGATCCGCTTAAGCTGCTACTACAGTCTCACTGATTTACACCACTTCACCATCATTCCTGGCATATATTTCCGTATGCAAATCATTTGAAACGTTGTTATTTTTTGAATTAACATGTTATTTCTTAAATTAATTCTTGAAGTACATCTACAGCTCTGGAAAAAAGAGACCACTGCAAATGTTCCTAAAATCAGCATTTCTACCTGTATGACAGCTATTCCTTTCCAGTGTCAGTCGCAATTTGGGAGAAATGTTGTCAGTAGTTTACAGAATAAAACAAAAGTGTTGTCTTTACTTACACATATGCTAATAAATAGTTAAATCGAAGAAACTGATCATGTTACAGAGCTGTATATGTCTTATTTTTGGATTTACAGGCCAAAGTTGAATCAGCTTCTATGAAGTAGTCTAATTTTATTTGGTCTAATTTTTACCCGGACAGATGAAATCAAAGTTTTTAATGTTTCAATATAATTTTAACAAGGGTGTATATGTAAATGTGACTGTTTCAGTAGGTACACTGATTTTTCATATTTCTACAATGTGTGTGTTCATATGTGTAGGAGCCAATGTAACTGTCACGGACAGGGCACCAGCCCTTGACTTCCTGTCCGCCAACGTGCGAGACAACCTTCCCCCAGGCCTCCAGGGGGCAGCACGGGTGTCGGAGCTGACGTGGGGCGAGGGTCTGGAGCGCTACGAGGGCGGCGCATACGACCTGGTGCTGGGCGCGGACATTGTGTACCTGGAAGAGACGTTTCCTGCTCTGCTGCGTACGCTGGAGCACCTGAGCTCGGAGCGCACCGTGGTGCTGCTCGCCTGTCGCCTACGCTACGAGCGAGACCAGCGCTTCCTCAGCCTCCTGAGGGGCAGCTTCGCCGTGCAGGACATCCACTACGACGCCCAGAGGGATGTCCACCTCTACAGGGCCACCAGGGTCACCCGCACCAGGGACTTGTGACACACCGCTGTGTGTGTGTGTGTGTGTGTGTGTGTGTGTGTGCGCGCACTCTGGTATGCCTGCAGGAGGATCTTGTGTGTATGTGTGTGTGTTTTGTGTGTGGCTTACAGACAGCAGGGGCCAAAGAGAGAAACCTGTGAGTTGTGTGTGTGTGAGATACAAGCTGACTCGTTTACTTCAACTTACGTTAACTCTGGATCTGATTTAACTCATCCTGGACAATTTTTTTTACCTGGAAATTGCCTGACATGGCCGGCTGCTCTCTGCGTAAGACTCCATGCCCTTGAAGAACCATTGACAGGATCCTGCGGTGGAAGCCATCATGCTGTGCCATCGTACTATGCCAGCTTATTCTATCATCGTAATGTGCCATCATACTGTGCCATCGTACCGTGCCATCGTACCGTGCCATCGTACCGTGCCATTGTACTGTGCCATCTTACTCTGGAAAGCCAGTTAGCCTGTTGGGAGTATTATCTTGTTAGGAGTGACTCTTTTCTGATAGCTTCGGAACAAAAAAATGACTCCCATCCAACTATTTCTAATTTTATGGTGCTCCTCTGAATCCTTCTTTAAACAACATGGACAAATGAAGTGGGACATTAAACATACATTAAGATGAATGAAGAATGTCAGACACTTTTAAGTTTTTATCTTTTAGTACATGCAACTGAAGTGCCAGAAGAAGTCAGAGTGTTAAAAAATGTAACTTCCTCTGAGTGCTTGACAGGGTCCACCTTTCAATGGCTTTGCGTTTGAATGATGTCATTCTGGGGAGACTGTATAGATGGGGTTCATTGTTTCATGACGTGATCCTGTATGGAGTTGCTGAGTAGAACCAGCTGCTATGCCACCGTATGGCCAGTGGGGGGCAGCAACAGCACAGGCTTGTGAGTACTCTCCCAGCCTCCGGCCACTCTGTGCTCGCCATCTCCATCCTTGGCCATCAGTCCGTCTGCACAACAAAAACCATTACTTTACCAAACCGCTACATCTGCTCCCCTCCACACAAAAAACTATATTCCCTTAAAATAACCCCCACATCTCACTGTTTCAGTGAGCAGGCTTGAAGAATTGTGATATTTGACATATTTAACATGTGCAGGGAGTCTCGTTGGGGTGTGAAGGCTGCCATTTTGTTTTGTTTCAGCGAGAGTCCTCGTCAACAGGTCAGGCAGGCGAGGTGTGGCAGAGGGGAGGAGAGAAGGAGCAGGGGGAGGGAGAGGAGCGGGTTAGCAGTGGGGAGGAGAGGATAGGAGAGGAGAGGAGAGGAGTGGGGAGAAGAGGTGAGGGGAGGAGAGGAGAGGTAGTGGGGAGGAGAGGAGAGGTAGTGGGGAGGAGAGGAGAGGAGAGGTAGTGGGGAGGAGAGGAGAGGAGAGGTAGTGGGGAGGAGAGGAGTGGTAGTGGGGAGGAGAGGAGAGGTAGTGGGGAGGAGAGGAGTGGTAGTGGGGAGGAGAGGAGAGGAGAGGTAGTGGGGAGGAGAGGAGAGGAGAGGTAGTGGGGAGGAGAGGTAGAGGGGAGGAGAGGTAGTGGGGAGGAGAGGAGAGGAGAGGTAGTGGGGAGGAGAGGAGAGGGGAGGAGAGGTAGAGGGGAGGAGAGGGGAGGAGAGGTAGTGGGGAGGAGAGGAGAGGAGAGGTAGTGGGGAGGAGAGGAGAGGGGAGGAGAGGAGAGGAGAGGTAGTGGGGAGGAGAGGAGAGGAGAGGTAGTGGGGAGGAGAGGAGAGGAGAGGTAGTGGGGAGGAGAGGAGAGGAGAGGAGAGGTAGTGGGGAGGAGAGGAGAGGAGAGGTAGTGGGGAGGAGAGGAGAGGGGAGGAGAGGAGAGGAGAGGTAGTGGGGAGGAGAGGAGAGGAGAGGTAGTGGGGAGGAGAGGAGAGGGGAGGAGAGGAGAGGAGAGGTAGTGGGGAGGAGAGGAGAGGAGAGGTAGTGGGGAGGAGAGGAGAGGAGAGGTAGTGGGGAGGAGAGGAGAGGAGAGGAGAGGTAGTGGGGAGGAGAGGAGAGGTAGTGGGGAGGAGAGGAGAGGGGAGGAGAGGAGAGGAGTGGCGAGGAGAGGAGTGGTGTGGCAGTGAAGAGGAGAGGAGTGTCATTGGCCTTGATTAAAGCCAGCCACCACCTGCTCAGCAAGTGCTGTGATCCTCATGTCTGCATTGGCTTCTTCATGACTGACGTACAGCACTGAGCTAAGCCAGGGCGAAATGAAACAGATGCCAATTTTTACAAACGTGCTATTGTGTGTGGTGTTGTAAACACAAGCTGTTGGGGTGTTCCCGTTTGTGTGCGTGTGTGTGTGTGGTGTCTTCTACCTTGTCAAAGGAACCAATAATGATATCAGTGGCAGAGCTGCATGATATTATGAAACTGCCATATGTCAAAACATTACTGGATGTTGCACTGCCAGTGTGCCTGGTGATAAATAAACAAGTGCGTAATTACCCAGCATTGTCTTCCAGCTTTGGTAGATCTTACAGGGAGTAGGGGAGCACACCTTGGGCAGTAGGGCTATGCCTAATTAGCCAAATATTCTAAAATAGAGACACGTACACGTAAGCATAGCTGATGGAAAAGCACCATTAATGCGAGTTGAGGCTGGTTATGTGCTGGTTATATGCTTTGTGTATTGCGCATGTTAATATTGCAGTGTTGTAATAAGCGTAGCCTTAATCAGCACTACAGGAAGTGACATCAGTGGGAGCTCTGAAGCCATATCCTGTCCTTAGGTGTCTGAGGAGCCTGATGGTCTCAGGTTTCCCCTAAAGACCTCTGCCCAGCTCACTCGTGCCCATCTCCCTGCCGTCTGTCTATTTGTCTGTCTGCCTGTCTCTGTCCACCTGTCTGCCTGTCTCTGTCCACCTGTCTGTCTCTGTCTGTCTGTCCCTTCACTGTCTGTCTGTCTGCCTGTCTCTGTCCACCTGTCTGTCTCTGTCTGTCCCTTCACTGTCTATTTGTCTGTCTGCCTGTCTCTGTCCACCTGTCTGTCTCTGTCTGTCTGTCCCTTCACTGTCTATCTGTCTGTCTGCCTGCCTTTGTCCACCTGTCTGTCTCTCTCCGTCTGTCCCTTCACTGTCTATCTGTCTGTCTGCCTGCCTCTGTCCACCTGTCTGTCTCTGTCTGTCTGTCCCTTCACTGTCTATCTGTCTGTCTGCCTGTCTCTGTCCACCTGTCTGTCTCTCTCCGTCTGTCCCTTCACTGTCTATTTGTCTGTCTGCCTGTCTCTGTCCACCTGTCTGTCTCTGTCTGTCCCTTCACTGTCTATTTGTCTGTCTGCCTGCCTCTGTCCACCTGTCTGTCTCTCTCTGTCTGTCCCTTCACTGTCTATTTGTCTGTCTGCCTGCCTCTGTCCACCTGTCTGTCTCTCTCCGTCTGTCCCTTCACTGTCTATTTGTCTGTCTGCCTGTCTCTGTCCACCTGTCTGTCTCTGTCTGTCCCTTCACTGTCTATTTGTCTGTCTGCCTGCCTCTGTCCACCTGTCTGTCTCTCTCTGTCTGTCCCTTCACTGTCTATTTGTCTGTCTGCCTGCCTCTGTCCACCTGTCTGTCTCTCTCCGTCTGTCCCTTCACTGTCTATTTGTCTGTCTGCCTGCCTCTGTCCACCTGTCTGTCTCTCTCTGTCTGTCCCTTCACTGTCTATCTGTCTGTCTGCCTGCCTCTGTCCACCTGTCTGTCTCTCTCCGTCTGTCCCTTCACTGTCTATCTGCCTGCCTCTGTCCACCTGTCTGTCTCTCTCTCTGCCATCTGTTTGTCACTGCCATCTGTCTCTTTGCTGCCTGTCTGTCTGTCCGTCTGTCTCCCTGTCTGTCCGTTTGCCTGTCTCTCTGCTGTCTGTCTGCCTGCTTTTGTCTGTCTGTCTGTCTCTGTGTGTCTGCTGTCTGTCTGCCCTGTGGATGTGATGGCGAGGACAGACTGTCTGCTTGCCTATCTGTCTGTGTCTCTGTATGTCTGTCTCTGTGTCTACCATCTGTCTGTCTGTCTACTGCCTGTCTGGGTCTGCCATCTGTGTGTGGATGTGATGGTGAGGTCTGTCTGTCTCTCTGCTGTCTGTCTCTCTGTCTGTGCTGTCTGTGTGCCATGATGATGTGATGGTGAGGTCTGTCTGTCTCTCTCTGCTGTCTGTCTCTCTGTCTGTGCTGTCTGTGTGCCATGATGATGCGATGGTGAGGTCTGTCTGTCTCTCTCTGCTGTCTGTCTCTCTGTCTGTGCTGTCTGTGTGCCATGATGATGCGATGGTGAGGTCTGTCTGTCTCTCTCTGCTGTCTGTCTCTCTGTCTGTGCTGTCTGTGTGCCATGATGATGCGATGGTGAGGTCTGTCTGTCTCTCTCTGCTGTCTGTCTCTCTGTCTGTGCTGTCTGTGTGCCATGATGATGTGATGGTGAGGTCTGTCTGTCTCTCTCTGCTGTCTGTCTCTCTGTCTGTGCTGTCTGTGTGCCATGATGATGTGATGGTGAGGTCTGTCTGCTTGCCTGTCTGTCTGTGTCTCTGTCTGTCTGCTATCTGTCTGTGTGTGGATGTGATGGGGAGGTGCGTCTGTGCTGTCTGTGTGTGGATGTGATGGGGAGGTGCGTCTGTGCTGTCTGTGTGCTATGGGGTGTGATGGCGAGGTGCGTCTGTGTGTGTGATGGGGAGGTGTGTCTGTGTGCTGGCGGGGTGTGTGTGTGTCTGTGTGATGGCGAGGTGTGTGTGTGCTGTCTATGTGATGGCGAGGTGTGTCTGTGTGTGTGATAGTGAGGTGTGTCTGTGTGTGTGATGGTGAGGTGTGTCTGTGTGTCTGTGTGTGTGATGGTGAGGTGTGTCTGTGTGTGTGATGGCGAGGTGTCTGTGTGTGTGATGGTGAGGTGTGTCTGTGTGTGTGTGATGGGGAGGTGCGTCTGTGTGTGTGATGGCGAGGTGTCTGTGTGTGTGATGGTGAGGTGTGTCTGTGTGTGTGTGATGGGGAGGTGCGTCTGTGTGTGTGATGGCGAGGTGTGTGTGTGTGCTATGGGGGTGTGATGGCAAGGTGTGTGTGTGTGTGTGATGGCGAGGTGTGTCTGTGTGTGTGATGGCGAGGTCTGCTGTCTTTGTCAGTTTGCTCACGTAGGTGCCCTGCCTGTCTGTCTGTCTGTCTCTCTGTCTGCTGCCGCCTGTAATTGTCTGGGTGTGTAATTACAATCAGTGGCACTGAGAGAAGCCTGGGCCAGCCCGCTAACCTCCGCAGAAGCACTCTGGGAGAGAGTGAGAGAGAGAGAGAGAGAGAGAGAGAGACTGTTAAAGAGACCCTCAACCCCCCATCCAAAACTCCTTCACACACACACACAAACAATTTGTGTTGATTTGTGTCTGCACAATGAACTTGGTAATTAACAGGGAAGTGTGGTGAGGAGAATGAAATGTTGTGATGACTGGTAGCAGTATGTAATTGTAAAGGGCGAGTAGACTCACAGAGAGATTGTTAAAGGAGTACTATGTTGTGTGTCTCGGAAACGTTTAATATCATGTTTATCACATAATACATGTTCAACGTTTAATATCATCATGTTTATTATTTAATACATGTTCAACGTTTAATATCATCATGTTTTTCATTTAATACATGTTCAACGTTTACAGTTTTTCTCGCCTTGGTGCTTTTCTCACATCAGTATTTACATTTGCACAGCAGTTAGTGCATTTCTCAAAACAATTAGTGCAAACTGCAAAACCTAGTAGATAACCTGCAAAAGCACATCACTTGCTCAAAATGGATAGTCCATTCCTCAAAAGCAAGTATTCATGTCAATGAAACTGCCAGTGTCACCAAAATAAGAAGTCTTGACACCATGGTTTATGAACAAGATAGTCAAATGGCTTTGTCATGTTTTCATTATGACAGTTTATTCTCTCAGTGTTTTACAATGCAAAAAAAGGTCGAACTCTGTGACACGGCCTGAAAATGCTCAAGACAGCACTATACACTACTTGTACAGCCATTTGAAAACTACAGTAAAGTTACACATTGCTGAAGTCAGGGGAGTAGGTGAGTACAAGACACTGAATACGTATGTTTCACATTTTTACTGTATATGCTCTTTGCAATTCTACAGCATTGGGCAAAAGAAAAATACACTACAGTCACTTATTTAGAACAAACATAAGTAACAGCCTTTTGGTACTGCTGTGCACAAATGTGAGCAAGCACAATCAGTGATGGCAACCTGGTCCCCCATGTGGATGGACAGGGTCATTGTATGCAGACAGACACACAGGCATACACACACACACACACACACACACGGAGAGGGTCATTGCAATACCTGGTCAGTTCCCTCCAGGGTACCAGGTAACAATATAACAGTACATATTGTAACTGAACATAGGTAAATCATTCTGGCACATCCAGACGTTCCTGTCTGTCTGACCATATATTTTCATCTACATCACAACAGATATCCCTTGCAATGCAGCGAGAAAAATATCTCCTGGAGTGGCGAATCCACCTTCTGCATGACTCTGCTGTGATAATAATAATAATAATAATAATAAAACTTTACTTGTATAGCACAGTTCATACATGCAATATGCAACTCAAAGTGCTTTACAGTTTGGCAGGGTTGTTGCAAGGCAACATTTCTTGCAGTTCAGTGATGTCAGAGCAGATAAATACAGAAGCAGACTGACTCTTGCATGAACACAGGTAGGCAGTCCTTGTAGGCCCTAGTCAGCAATCTTTGTAGTCCAGTGGCGTTAGAGCTATGCAACGCCCTGTTAATGTGGGCTCTTATGTGAACATAGGTCGGCAGTCTTTGCAGGCCAGTGGCACTAGACGAGGAAAGTTCATTTAGGCGCAGTCGGTTGTTAGTGTCCCCAGGGAGCAACAGGGGTGAGGAAAAACTCCCTGTTTGTTTGATTTGCGTGAATTCAGGAAGAAACCTCAGGAATCAGTGAGTAAAACTCCCTGTTTTTCTAGGAAGAAACCTCAGGCAGAACCACGTCTCCCAGGGTAGCCCATCTGCCGGGGCTGGTAACGGGAAGTCGGTGACTGAGTAGTTAGGTGTAGGCTTGGTTGAATAGGTAGGTCTTTAGTTGTCGCTTGAAGATGTCGATGGATTCTGCTTCTCTGATGTGCTGTGGTAGGGCATTCCATCTCTTTGGGGCGTAGTATGAAAAGGCCGATTCCCCGATCCTTTTGGATGGTGCGTCTGGAATACTCAGGAGACCGGCATCAGCGGATCTAAGGGATCGTGCAGGGGTATAAGAGGATAATGCGTCAGCAATATAGCATGGGGCAAGGCCATTTACAGCTTTAAATACCAGTAGTAGTACTTTGAAGTCAATTCTATAGGATACAGGTAGCCAGTGTAGTTCAGCCAGTACAGGAGTAATATGTTCCATCTTTCTTGTTTTTGTTAGTAATCTTGCAGCCAAGTTTTGAATAAGCTGTAGTTTTTCAATTGATTTTTTTGGGAGGCCTGTAAACAAGGCATTGCAGTAGTCTAATCTACTTGTAATAAATGCGTGAACAAGTTTTTCAGCGTCTGGCTTGGTCAAGAAAGGGCGAACTTTTGCTATATTTCTTAGATGGAAGTATGCTGTTTTAGTCACTTTGTTGATGTGTGGTTTAAGGCTTAGGTCAGAGTCAAGGATGACACCTAGGCTAGTTACCTGTTCTCTGACATATTGGTTTAGGTTGCCTAGACTGGGGAGGAGAGCTTCCCGTTTGTCTTTAGGGCCGATAAGTAGCAGTTCAGTTTTGTTTTCGTTTAACTTTAGAAAGTTATTGCTCATCCAATGCGTGACAGCTGACAAACAGGAGGTTAAAGACTGTAGAGCTGTGGTTTTGTTTGGCTCAACTGAGATATAAAGTTGTGTATCATCGGCATAACTATGAAAGTCTATATTATGTTTTTTGATAATGTTGCCCAGCGGTAGCATGTATAATGAGAAAAGCAGGGGGCCAAGGCAGCTGCCTTGAGCAACACCGAAGGGTACGTCGTGATTTTTAGATATATGATCTCCTAAACTAATATAGAATTGTCTTCCGGTGATGTATGACTCAAGCCATTTTAGTACATGGCCTGAGAGGCCCACCCAAGTTTTGAGACGATGTAGTAGTATGTTGTGATCAATTGTGATGTTGTCACATGCTGCATCCATGGCTGCTAGCAAGGCCATTTGCACATGTAGATGCCGGTCATAAACCTTCCACCTCCAGGCAGAGAAAATCTCCTCTATCGGATTAAGGAATGGGGGGTAGGTAGGTAGATATTCAACCAGCATCCTGTCATGTGCTGCAAACCACTGTCTGACCAGATGTGAGTGGTGAAAACAGACATTATCCCACACAACAACATACTTGTTGAGTTAGCCCCCACTCCTTTCATTCTCGGGGACTATGTCCCTGTAAAGAGTGTCAGCAGATGTTGTGTATTATATGGACCAAGACAGCTGAAGTTCACCTGAGAGCAATTGTTCAATGTAGAAGACATTTTCAGCAAACAATGATAAAGAAAGGTATAACATTTGGTTGACAGACAAACTAGTTCAACAATTTTGTATGTAATGACTTAAGAAATGAAATGAAGACTATTAGTTTCAATGGGAATGACTATTCAACATCCATAAGTATAGTTAATTTTAACTGACATGACATCAGCAAATGATAATATTATAAAACAACATTGTATTGTATGAAAGCAACTGATACATGTCCAAAAGCATTTGCAATTTGTTCAGAGGAAGGAGAAATTGCTACTATGATGTGCACAAATTAGTAAATGTTGTGGAGGTTGAACTAATAGTTATGAGAATTTTCATTCTGATCTGAGAAAAGCACCAAAGCGACTGAGAAAAACTGTAATATCATGTTTATCATTTAATACATGTTCAACGTTTAATATCGTCATGTTTATCATTTAATACATGTTCAACGTTTAATATCGTCATGTTTATCATTTAATACATGTTCAACGTTTAATATCATCATGTTTACCATTTACACGTTGAACTTCTAATATCGTCTTGTTTCTCAACTGTTTCTCAAACGTGTCTCTACATGCCGACAGCTATGAGCACACTAGATCAGTGTTTCTCAAGGTGTGGTCCACAGACCCCTGCTGGGCCGCAAGAACTCCCAATTGATCCGTGAAGAGTTGTGTTAAAACACTCTTCCTCTTCATGCCATTCCCTAGTTAGGGCTGTGATGCAGCACCAATTCATGGATTTACATAGCCGTATTAGCCTCAGATTGGGGCCAGTGGTCTTTCAGGTTTTTTTTAAGTGGTCCTCATTCTGAACAACTTTGCAAAACACTGCACTAGAAAAACAACTAAAACATCCCTCACACAAACCTGCCCCATCACTTCCTGCCTAATACCTTGCTGCTAAATTATTTCCTGTCTAATAACTTCCTGCTTCCTGCCCAATCGTTTCCTGCCTAATAACTTCCTGCCTCCTGCCCAACTGTTTCCTGCCTGGCTCTTTGATGCTGTGGTCATAATGCAGATGCACCAGAGATTGACTGCTGTCTACTTTTGCTTTTATTAGGGAGGGACAGAGACACATTACTTTGAGTGAGATCAATTACTTTGGGTTGATATGGCAAAAAGTAAGCTTCATGCAGGTAAAATTAGGCTGTTACTGATTCTCCTAATTATTATGGTTTGTGTCATCTGCAAACCTCTCAGTACAGTCCTGGCATAGTGTTCATGATGTGATCTTATTACCGTACATAATTATGAATATCATGAACTGTAAACACTACGTTTTTATGGGGCTGTGTTGCTTTAGCCTCAGACCTGTGACCTGTGAACTGTTCACAAGGAAAAAAAAAACATTTAAATGTACTCCTATTTCAATGTAATGACTTAATTCCTGTTGAGCAATAGTGAGAGCTGGCAGTGGGGTCGCTCGACACTTGCGCTGTTTCGGGGTTAATTATCCGAGGCCATTGTGCCCATAATGACTCCGCTTTGTCACTACAGGACCGAGTGCCAGTGCATGAAGTCCACCTCGGAGAGGCGGAGAGCGTCGCCCTCGTCTGCCTCCATCAGCTCCTGCTAACTAACGATGGCGGCTGCTCATTGCGGGCCTTGTGGCCGTATCTCTGAAACGGCGTGAGATTGATTAGTCGTCTGTGTTAATCCCCCGGCTCATTATTCCTCATTAGCTGGAGTGGTTTTGTGTTGTGTGCGGCAGACAGCGGAC
>CM050220.1:1170000-1187500 GCA_027475355.1 Coilia nasus | reverse complement strand
GTCAGGGAGTGAGGGTGAGCTCTTGGACTTTCACAAGTATTTAAACTCAACCAATGGGAACATCAAACTGTCAATTGAATACTCCATGACATCTATTCATTTTTTGGACCTATCGATCTCTATTGATGGTAGTGGATCTTTACAAACTACTATCTATAGGAAGAGTACAGATAGGAATACTTTACTCAGATCGGATAGTTTTCATGCCAAGACACTCAAAAACAAAATTCCCTTTGGACAATTTCAGCGTCTAAAACGGATATGCAGTAATGATTCAGATTTTCAGATCAAGGCTGAAGACATGAAAACAAGATTACTCCCCAGCATTGATAGAGAGTGCAATGCAAAAAGCCCATTCCCAAAATCGACCTGACCTCTTGAAAAAGAGAAAAAAGAAGAACAGAAACAACAATGGACCTTGCTTCATCACACAATTTAGCAGCTGTGCCTCAAAGATGAAACACATAATGAGGTCAAATTGGAAAATAATCCACAGTGACCCACTTCTGAGAGAAGTCTTCCCTGATCCACCCATGACTGTGTTTAAGAGGGCACCCTCTATAAGTCTTCCCTGATCCACCCATGACTGTGTTTAAGAGGGCACCCTCCATAAGTCTTCCCTGATCCACCCATGACTGTGTTTAAGAGGGCACCCTCCATAAAAGACAAACTGGTCAAAGGTTTTTTGCCAGACACCAAAGAAAGATCATGGTTACACGAAGACCTCTGGGGAACCTATAAGTGTGGTTCATGTAAACACTGTGAGGGCATTATTACATGCAAAACATTTCTAGATTTAAGAACACAAAAGGAATACAAAACAAATGATTTCATTAACTGTAACTCTGAATATGTTGTGTATCGTTTGCTGTGCTCCTGTGGATGTTTCTATGTGGGGAGAACAAAGAGGAAACTGAAAGAACGCTTTTCTGAACACAAATATGCAATAAAAACCAACAATGAAGATTATCCAATGGCAAAACACTACAGAGAAATTCATTACAGTGACCCATCATCTTTAAAAGTACAGGGAATTGAAGTTATCAAGAAAACTGTACGGGGTGGGGACAGATTGAAAAGGTTGCTGCAGAGAGAAACATTTTGGATCTGGAGCTTTAAGGCAATGGAGTACCCAGGTCTAAATGAAGAAATAGATTACAGACCTTTTTTGTAATAATGTGTTTAATTGTTTTTAACCACTGATATTGTGTTCACATATTGTATCATAATGTTTGCTGAGTGTGTCTTTTGTATGTCTTTGTGTTATATGTTTGCTTTCTTAAGATCTGTGTGAGGGTCTTGGTAGCTTCACTGTGAAATGTTTGCTTTCTAAGATCTGTGTGAGGGGCGGGTCTTGGTAGCTTCACTGTGAAATGTTTGCTTTCTAAGATCTGTGTGAGGGTCTTGGTAGCTTCACTGTGAAATGTTTGCTTTCTAAGATCTGTGTGAGGGTCTTGGTAGCTTCACTGTGAAATGTTTGCTTTCTAAGATCTGTGTGAGGGGCGGGTCTTGGTAGCTTCACTGTGAAGGGAAGGTGCCACTAATTACACCTGAGGACAATCAAGCAATCAACTAGTGTGCTGTTTGTTAAAAAAGATTTCACTGCTCTATTCTCACTATGCCCTGAAGAAGGCCCAATCGCCGCTACGCGTGGGCAATTTTAAAAGTCCTTAGTGGACATGTCAGTTTAATAAAGACATTTTAAATTACATTTTTGGAGTGCCTTGGTGAAGAAAAGATTTTTCTTTTCAACTCCATTAGTCTTTATTGTATTCTATTCTATTCTGCTCTTGGCTGGATTAAAGGTCAACCAATTCATCAATCCCCTGTGTGTGTGTGTGTGTGTGTGTGTGTGTGTGTGTGTGTGTGTGTGTGTGTGTGTGTGTGTGTGTGCGCGCGCGCGCACACGCGCACTCAGATTCAGGCACTGAACTCAGTGTGGGGAGGTGGTCCAGGGGGAGAGTGCTGACATGTTGTCCAGAAGGTCATTATTCCATTTTATTATGTCTCACATCAGATTATGGTAGAAAGGAGAGCAGTCCTTGTTAAATATAGACCGTAATCTCTAATAGTTGGGTTCTACCCTGGTTATGATTTTCAACTTGCTGCCAACTATGCACTTTGTTGCTAGTGTCAAGTAGAAACATATAATAATGACTAATAGAAGTGGAAGGAGTATGAACAGATAGGGGAAAAGTGAAAGTGTGCAATACAGGAGGGATAGTGCAGTGGTAGCACTGGAGATCATCACCCTCAAGGTTGACAGTTCAAATCCCAGCCTGTTCAATGGGCTCACTTTGTTGCTAGTGTCAGGTAGAACAATAGAATAAAGACTAATGGAGTGGGTGCATTTATTGAAAGGGAAGTGGCACAGTGACACTGGTGCTGGTTTACAGGCTGGAGGTTGGAGGTTTCTGTCCCACCACAGCTACAGGGCTGAGTGCGTACTGTGTGTATTTCACATTCATATTAGCTTCACCAGAGAGGATATGGACAAATGTGGGTAAAAGCAGAAGTGTGCACTACAGGAGGGATAGTGCAGTGGTAGCACTGGAGATCATCACCCTCAAGGTTGAAAGTTCAAATCCCGGCCTGTTTACTAGCCCATGTCCTATCTTTAATTAGTTTAACCTGACAATAATATGTTTGTTTGATCCAGCGCACACATCTTGAAAATAACACTAAGGGGTCATAAGTGAAATATTTCACAACAATTACCACAGGTGTCTTCAGCCAGCAGGCAGACCAGTGGTTTCCACACTCTGCTGAGCTCTCAAAGCTAAGCAGCTGTGGGGCTGGTCGCAGTTTGGATGGGAGACCTCGTAGCTGCTGTGATTGAGCCAGGGTCCTTGGTGTTGTGGTAAAAGTGCATGTTTCGTACCTGGGAGACCGGGGTTCGAAGCCAGGCGGGGGTGACTGGCCCTTCCCTTTGGTACAATCTTAAACCGTCGTACCCAACACCATATGTGAAATAGAACAATTGCACAGGTGTGTTCAGCCAGCAGGCGGACCAGTGGTTACCCCACTCTGCTGAGCTCTCAAAGCTAAGCAGCAGTGGGGCTGGTCGCAGCTTGGATGGGAGACCTCCTAGTTGCTGCAGGGAGGGTGGGTGGTGCAGCAGGTAGGAGGCGCTCTTCTCTCTAGCTCAACAAAAAATACACTACCCCCAGCACAGTGATGGGATCCTGGGCTGGGAGATGTTGCTGCCTTACACAAGGGCAGTTAGTCATTCCTCAGATTTGTCATGTGTTGGAAAATGAGAGTTGGTGTCTTAGAACGTTTGTCAGATAACTTCAAGTGTAGTGTAGTGTAGTGTAGTGTTCATAAAGAGTTAGATAGCTAGAAGTTCGGTCAAGTAACTTCCATTGTGTATATTGAAAGGTTGTGGTCAGAAATTAGTAGTTAGTTGGTTGGTATTATACAACATACTAAGTTCAGTGTTGTGGTAAGGTATTAGTGGGTTGTTATCTATCAACATGCTTAAAAGGTCATTCAAGTTTATCAGTTGAAATTAGTTACCTTTTAAGCATGTTGATAGATTGACCCACTAATACCCTAACTTACTTAGTTAGTTAGTTAGTTAGTTAGTTAGTTGGTAATGAGAAATTGCAACCAACAAAGTAATTAGCTATGATTTTGCAAACATGGTAACTAACTTTAACTGATAAACTTGAATGTACTAGGACAGTAGTGTTTGGACATCATGCATACCTACCTACCTACCTACCTAACTAACTAACTTTCCTAAAGTCATAGTTAACTACTTTGTTGGTTGCAATTTCTCATTACCAAGTAAGTAAGTAAGTAAGTTAGTTAGTTAACGCATCATACAGCTATCAAACTCTTTATAAACACTACACTTCAAGTTATCTGACAAATGTTCCAAGACACCAGCTCTCATTTTCCAACACATCAGAGGAATCACAAACTGACCATGTGTAAGGCAGCAACATCTCCCAGCCCAGGATCCCATCACTGTGCTGGGAGTAGTGTATTTTTTGTTGAGCTAGAGAGAAGAGCGCCTCCTACCTGCTGCACCACCCACCCTCCCTGCAGCAACTAGGAGGTCTCCCATCCAAGCTGCGACCAGCCCCACTGCTGCTTAGCTTTGAGAGCTCAGCAGAGTGGGGTAACCACTGGTCCGCCTGCTGGCTGAACACACCTGTGCAATTGTTCTATTTCACATATGGTGTTGGGTACGACGGTTTAAGATTGTACCAAAGGGAAGGGCCAGTCACCCCCGCCTGGCTTCGAACCCCGGTCTCCCAGGTACGAAACATGCACTTTTACCACAACACCAAGGACCCTGGCTCAATCACAGCAGTCTCCCATCCAAGCTGTGACCAGCCCCACAGCTGCTTAGCTTTGAGAGCTCAGCAGAGTGTGGTAACCACTGGTCTGTCTGTCTGCTGGCTGAAGACACCTGTGGTAATTGTTGTAGAAATATTTCACTTATGACCCCTTAGTGTTATTTTCAAGATGTGTGCGCTGGATCAAACAAACATATTATTGTCAGGTTAAACTAATTAAAGACAGGAAATGGGCTAGTAAACAGGCCGGGATTTGAACTTTCAACCTTGAGGGTGATGATCTCCAGTGCTACCACTGCACTATCCCTCCTGTATTGCACACTTCTGCTTTTACCCACATTTGTCCATATCCTCTCTGGTGAAGCTAATATGAATGTGAAATACACACAGTACGAACTCAGCCCTGTAGCTGTGGTGGGACAGAAACCTCCAACCTCCAGCCTGTAAACCAGCACCAGTGTCACTGTGCCACTTCCCTTTCAATAAATGCACCCACTCCATTAGTCTTTATTCTATTGTTCTACCTGACACTAGCAACAAAGTGAGCCCATTGAACAGGCTGGGATTTGAACTGTCAACCTTGAGGGTGGTGATGTCCAGTGCTACCACTGCGCTACCCCTCCTGTATTGTACACTTTCACTTTTCCCCTATCTGTTCATACTCCTTCCACTTCTATTAGTCATTATTATATTTTTCTACTTGACACTAGCAACAAAGTGCATAGTTGGCAGCAAGTTGAAAATCATAACCAGGGTAGAACCCAACTATTAGAGATTACGGTCTATATTTACCAAGGACTGCTTTCCTTTCTACCATAATCTGATGTGAGACATAATAAAATGGAATAATGACCTTCTGGACAACATGGGACCCCATGTAAAAATGCCCAGGTTGGGTGCTCTAACCATTTCACCCCCTCGCATACATGTCTGAAGCATGACAGTAGTGATGATGACAGTAGTGATGATAAAAGTAGTGATAACAGTAGAGATAACAATAGTGGTGAGAGTAATGATAACAATAGTGGTGAGAGTAGTGATAATAGTAGTGATGACAGTACTGTTAACAAGTGATGACAGTAGTATTAGTGTTGTTAAAGTAGTGACAACAGTAGTGATGACAGTGGTGATGACAGTGGTGATGACAGTAGTGTTGACAGTGATATAACAGTAATAATAACAGTAGTGGTAACAGTAGTGATAACAGTAGTGATGACAGTACTAATAACAATAGTGATGACAGTAGTATTAGTATTGCTAAAGTAGTGATAACAGTAGTGATACAGCAGTGATAACAGTAGTGTTGACAGTGATAACAGTAGTGGTAACAGCAGTGATACAGCAGTGATAACAGTAGTTATGACAGTAGTTAGGACGGTAGTGATGATGGTAGTGTTGTGCTTCAGTTGAAAGCCATCCTGGACGACATCCTGGAGAAGCTTCCGGAGGAGTACAACATGTCAAACATCTGGTCCAAGACAGCCGGGTGCTCTCCGTACATCCTGGTGTGTTTCCAGGACTGTGAGCACATGAACACACTCATCCACGAGATACGACGCTCTCTCAAGGAGCTGGAGCTCGACCTCGGCCTCAAGGTGTGTGTGTTTCTGTGTGTTGCTGGCATGACAGTCTCTTCCGACTTTCTTTGTGTGTGTGTTTATGTTTGTGTGTGTGTGTGTGTGTGTTTGTGTGTGTGTGTGCATAACTGTTTGTGTTTGTGTGTGTGTTTGTGTGTGTGTGTGTTGGTTTGCTTGCACAAGTGTCTCTTTCACTCAATTTCTGTGCATTCGTCTGTATGTGTGTCTGCAGTGAATATACTGACTGACTACAGAGTAACATTTCGTAGTTTTAATTGAATAGCAGGGCAACCTACTCTTCAAACTTTTCTTTATACATCTGTCTTTGTCTCCCCACCCTCTATCTCTCTCTGTCTGTCTCTCTCTCTCTCTCTCTCTCTCTCTCTCTAAATATATCTATATATATATCTCTGTATGGTGGGCATCAGACACACACACCCCTCCACCTGCTTTGGGTATTATATATATATATGTGTGTGTGTGTGTGTTTGTGTGCTGCTGAGGTTGGTGCTTGTGTGTGGTGAGTCTTTGAATGCTTATGTGTGTGTGTGTGTGTGTGTTTCTTTAAATGTTTGCGTGTGTGTGAATATGTGTGTATGTGTGCGTGCATAAATGTGTATGTGTGTGCTTAACTGTTTGTGTTTGTTGCCTCGCTTGCACAAGTGCGTCTTTCACTCAATTTCTGTGCATTCGTCTGTATGTGTGTCTGCAATGAATATACTGACTGACTACAGAGTAACATTTTGTAGTTTTAAATAAATAGCAGGGCAACCCACTCTTCAAACTTTTCTTTATACATCTGTCATCTACATTTGATTTAATTTCATACAATTGCATACTATGAATACTTAAAATCTGTGTTTGGAAATCAAGCTAATACTCGGCTCTTATGGACAAATGAAGGACATGCCACCAAGATAATTTTGTTTGTTCAGAGGGGGTGCCCAAACTTTCTCATACCACTGTATATACTGTATATACACATAATGCTGTGATCTAAGGTGCCACTAGCAAGTTGTGACACTGGATTCAAACATGACAATTTGTTTTCAGTCACCAAGAGACATTTTCTGTAACAGTTCCGAAAACTACAAAACAATTTTCAAAACAACGCTCAGCAAAACAACAGCCATGCCATACCATGGAGATATGATAAATGATGACTTTGTGGGCTAACTGACTTCGTTTAATTATTGTATTTATATATAGTACATACTTATATACAGTAATACAGGCCAGACAGAGGATAATATACAGTAGGGGAGACCGGGGTTGGTTGTCACACGGGTTGGTTGTCACACTCATTCAATGTTTCCATTGTCGATATTCCCAATGCCTGTGTGTTATACTTATATTCTGATTACATTTCCCTTCACTTTTTTGCATAATTTTCAAAAACATTTCTATGTTATCATTTCCCCTCCCTCCCATTGAAATAATACAACATTGTGACAACCAACCCCATAGAGTGTGACAACCAACCCCGCTGTCAATGTCTATTTAGCAGCCCATATCTTTTGAACACAATGAATTTAAGGTGATTTACGACCCTCCAGTCCTACCTGACACTTTAAGCTTACATTATACATTGAAAGGGAATCTATTCATAACACCATTTTTGAGGGATTCAAATGAAAGCAAAAAATGTGACAACCAACCCCGGTCTCCCCGAAGTAGTTTATTTCAGGATGCTCTGTAGTACTGTCCTGGTAAACCCACTGATCATACTTCATTTAATTTTGTACAGAGGGTCTGGACCGGAATCTGTTGAGGAGCATGTAAGAGGACAGAGCAACTCCTATCCAATCAGCGAACAGAGGGTGTGTTCATGAGCCATGACGTTAGCATCTAATTAGCAGCCCCTCCTACAGAGCGGTAAGCTAGCGTAGCAAATTAAAACAATTTAATTAAACAAATAAAGTCCAATCCGCCACCCGACTACTTCATTTGATGAGGAAAAACAGTTGTGGGCCGGATCAGCTTCTGAAGCAGCACGTGGCTCATTGTGTTGAGAGATTACACGCTCAATGCAGCACACAGGGGAGAGTGTTCACACAAAGCCCATAATTCAATACACCTCCTCTGCTGAAATAAAACCTGCTGTATTCTGGTGACCTTATGAGACGCCACAGTGAAAAGCTGTGGCGAATAAAACAATATCTCGGATCGTGAAACTGAGGAAGGCTGCTTTGGCCATTTCTGTGAGAATGAAAGATTATGTGGTCCACCGTTCTTCCCTGACCGTGAGGAGCTACACTTGAATACAATTGAAATCCAAAGTGGCCGACAGAGGTAACCATGTATACCGTAAAATACCAAATAGTAGCCGGGGCTATTATTTGTTTCAATCACTTAACAGACATTTATTCAGGCATTTATTTGAGACCAGGCAGCTATTTGGAACATTAATTCCTTCCTCACAAAAATCTTGCTGAACAAAACTGGGAAAATATGGTACTCAAATTCTGTTAATCAATACAACTATAACTTTCACTGTTTTAAATTAACTAAACATTGTGACCACAAAATAATAATTAAAAGAAACAAATACAAAATACACAATAATTCAAAGTCATTTTCATTAACCAAAAAGCCTCATGTGCATAATGAAATACTCGTTCCCATTCACCATAAAAACACCCCTATCATAGTAGTTGAAACTCCCCCATATCCAGCCTGTGGTACAGTCCCTCAGTTTCTTCATCATAATAGCTGAAACTCCCCCATATCCAGCCTGTGGTACAGACCCTCGGTTTCTCCACAGAAACCAGGAAGTTCGGAGAGTTTGCATGGTGGTGAGTAACAGAAATACAGTGCATTTTAAAAGGCTAAAAGCCAATAACCTTGGATGTTTAAAACGGCCAGTGTGTGTATATTGGTGTTTCTTTGCGAGTAGATGTGCTTAAAACAGACGAGAGATGATAATGATTACGACTATAAAGTATACATTGTAGGCTACACGTGAGATTGACAAACATTATTGTTACTTCGGATTTGGAATGCCAGTAGGCCTTTCCCTACACCCCTCGTAACATTGCTATATGAATGAAGGGTTATTGCAAATCATAGAAACTCTTTTGAGAACATGACCTGGGTGAATAATCATCTTCTGACATATCTCCCCTGATTGTGTAGTGATCAAAGACTTACTGAAAGAAAGCACATTATGGCTACGTGAACACTAAACAAAACAGGTGAGGAAGAAAAGCGTGCAGCTTCAGTGGTCACGTTTTTTTCCTTGGTTTGTATTTATCACAATATAAAATTAAATATACACCTGCACCTGGCAATTAAATATACACCTGCACCTGGCAATTAAAGGGAACCCCCCGGTGAATTGGAACTCGGCTATTATTAGGTATTTTACGGTAATGTTACAATAATTCATGTTTAAAATGTTACAATAACTCATGTTGATAATGTTACAATAACTCATGTTGATAATGTTACAATAACTCATGTTTAAAATGTTACAATAACTCATGTTGATAATGTTACAATAACTCATGATAGTTTTAATCCAATGAAGGATAATGAAGGATAAATCAATTCCTGCTGTTCACCATGAAATAATGATTAAGTGACTATAGCCTTAGAGGGTCACCTCACACTTACGGTGTATGTCTACTGGTTGCGTTGGACGTGACACGCAATGCATTGTCAATGAAGTCCGTCAAACTGTTACTGTCGCGTTCGCAAAGGATCTCGGGAAGGCAGCGCGTCTGTTTGACCAGCTCCGTCACGTCTGGAACTTGAGCTATGCTTTATTTTATGCAATTTTATGGGGAGGTGTCTAATCACGTCTTTACCTCCCGTCATTAACTTTTCTCGTTCCCAGGAAAATTCAAGAAAATTCAACAATGGAGGAGAGGCTTATTACCGCCGCGTCGGGTTTCCCCGCATTATATGATCCCTCCCTGCCTTCATACAGACACACCTCCATCCGGGACGAGTCGTGGAGGAAGGTGGCAGACATCGTCAGTGCAGATGGTGGGTTAACTATGGACTGTGGGTTAACTACGTGTTGTCGAAGTCATGGTTCTTAATAGACCTTCATAAAAGCTTTACCTCTTTACTTTTGAAGGAATAGTGTAGAGAATAGGCAGCAAGATAATGATATGTGCATAGGGAGTCCTCTCGGCTAAGTGCAATTTATATACACTGGCCCGCTTGGACACAGCGATCACGCCCACGCCACGTCCAAACGAAAGGAGGCGTTGTGACTTTGAAAAACAACGCGTCGCATCAGACGCGACCAGTGGACATGCACCGTTAGACTACTAAACGATTCATTATAGGAATACCATCTACTGGTATTTAATTATTTGATATGCCACCAAATCAATAATATAAATGAATCTATAAATGAATCTAATCTAATGCCATTTCTTCATCATATCCTGCAGCTGCTATGGAAAACCCACATAACCTGTTCACTTGCTTTTAAAAAAAAAACGTTGACCTCTGCTTTATTACGAATCTTTAAAATGAATAATTCATCGTTCAAGATAAACTGCCACTAGTTACGGTATTGTAATGTTTTGATTGATGATTTGATCATTTCAGCTTTTGATTTATCTTCAATATAACTGTGTGGACATTTGTATTGATTTCTGGGAACCATTGACTGAAAGGCCTGTACTAAGTGAATGCTCTGTGTCCCAAATGTTTTGAATAAAGTTGAAGCTATTACATCCTCCGCAGTGCAGGAAGGGCTGGGTTATGTTTGCAGCGGTGACGTTGTGTTGTGTGCACTGTGTGTTGTGGTGAGCTGTTACATCCTCCGCAGTGCAGGAAGGGCTGGGTTATGTTTGCAGCGGTGACGTTGTGTTGTGCTGAGCTGTCTGCTCACGATGACAAACTGGAATCACTTTCATCACTATGGCTCCTCTCTGTGCGTACACTACGGCTCCTCTCTGTGCGTACACTATGGCTCCTCTCTGTGCGTACACTACGGCTCCTCTCTGTGCGTACACTACGGCTCCTCTGTGCGTACACTACGGCTCCTCTCTGTGCGTACACTACGGCTCCTCTGTGCGTACACTACGGCTCCTCTCTGTGCGTACACTACGGCTCCTCTCTGTGCGTACACTACGGCTCCTCTCTGTGCGTACACTACGGCTCCTCTGTGCTTATACTACGGCCCCTCTCTGTGCGTACACTACGGCTCCTCTCTGTGCGTACACTACGGCTCCTCTCTGTGCGTACACTACGGCTCCTCTCTGTGCGTACACTACGGCTCCTCTCTGTGCGTACACTATGGCCCCTCTCTGTGCGTACACTATGGCCCCTCTCTGTGCGTACACTACGGCTCCTCTCTGTGCGTACACTACGGCTCCTCTCTGTGCGTACACTACGGCTCCTCTGTGCGTACACTACGGCCCCTCTCTGTGCGTACACTACGGCTCCTCTCTGTGCGTACACTATGGCTCCTCTCTGTGCGTACACTACGGCTCCTCTCTGTGCGTACACTACGGCTCCTCTCTGTGCTTACCCAGTCACCTCAGACTCCTTAGTTCAGCTTGCTTTACAGTTCTCACCGTTTTACACTTTACACTCCTCACTCTTTTACACTTCACGCTTTACACTCCTCACTCTTTTACACTTCACACTTTACACTCCTTACTCTTTAACACTTCACACTTTACACTCCTCACTCTTTTACACTTCACACTTTACACTCCTTACTCTTTTACACTTTACACTTTACACTCCTTACTCTTTTACACTTTACACTCCTTACTCTTTTACACTTTACACTTTACACTCCTCACTCTTTTACACTTTACACTTTACACTCCTTACTCTTTTACACTTTACACTTTACACTCCTTACTCTTTTACACTTTACACCGTTTTACACTTCACACTTTACACTCCTCACTCTTTTACACTTTACACTTTACACTCCTTACTCTTTTACACTTCACACTTTACACTTCTCACCGTTTTACACTTCACACTTTACACCGTTTTACACTTCACACTTTACACTTCACACCGTTTTACACTTTACACTTCACACCGTTTTACATTTCACACTTCTCAATGTTTTGGGGTCATCCTTATCGGTCTTTCAGTTTGCTTTCCAAATCACATCAAAGCTCCAGAGTAGATCCTTTCCAGTCTCTCATTCAGTGTGTCCAGGTCTTCCCTCAGGTATGCCTCTGAGGTATCGCCTCTAAGGTATCTCCTCTCAGGTACGTCTCTGAGGTATCTCCTCTGAGGTATCGCCTCTAAGGTATCTCCTCTCAGGTACGCCTCTGAGGTATCGCCTCTCAGGTACGCCTCTGAGGTACGCCTCTGAGGTATCTCCTCTGAGGTATCGCCTCTAAGGTATCTCCTCTCAGGTACGCCTCTGAGGTATCGCCTCTCAGGTACGCCTCTGAGGTATCGCCTCTAAGGTATCTCCCCTCAGGTACGCCTCTGAGGTATCTCCTCTGATGTATCGCCTCTAAGGTATCTCTCTCATTTTATATATCTCTCTCTCTCTTTTTTTCCTCTTTCTCTCTTTTTCTGACATTATTAATTATCACGTTCTTTCTTCCACTTTCTCTCTCTCTCTCTCTCTCTTTCTGACATTATTGTCATGTTCTTTCTTCCATTGTCTCTCTCTCTCTCCCTCTATCTGTCTACGATCAGTGTGTATCTTCTGGCAGAAGGAACGTGTGTGACAAGCAAGCGACAGATGCTGACGGAGGCTCTTCAAAGCTGGCGCTGGCGTGTCTGTGTGTGCAGAAGTGGTGTGTGTGTGTGTGCAGGAGTGGTGTGTGTGTGTGTGTGTGTGTGCAGGAGTGGCGTGTGTGTGTGTGTGTGCAGGAGTGGTGTGTGTGTGTGTGTGTGTGTGCAGGAGTGGTGTGTGTGTGTGTGTGCAGGTGTGGTGTGTGTGCGTGTGTGTGTGCAGGAGTGGTGTGTGTGTGTGTGCAGGAGTGGTGTGTGTGTGGGTGCTGACGGAGGCTTTTCAAAGCCGGCACCGCCATATCTCCCCGTGTGTGTGTGTGTGCCGCTTGTGTGTACTCGTGTTTGCCGCTTATGAGCCAGAGTGGTTGTGTGTGTATGCAGTAGTGGTGGTGGTGATGTGTGTGTGTGTGCAGAAGTGGTGGCAGTAGGTGTGTGTGTGTGTGTGTGTGTGTGTGTGTGTGTGTGTAATGAACGGCCTCTCCCAGGAGCTTCCCATTTACACACACCATCATCACCACACATCATCACCATCATCATTAGACTCCTTCTCCTCCTGCTGTCCCTCCCTCACACCAATCACACACACACACACACACACATACACACACACACACACACACACTCCCTCACACCAATCACACACACACACACACACACACACACACACACACACACACACACACACACACACACACACACACACACACACACACTCCCTCACACCAATCACACACACACACACACACACATACACACACACACACACTCCCTCACACCAATCACACACACACACACACACTCCCTCACACCAATCACACACACACACACACACACACACACACACTCCCTCACACCAATCACACACACACACACACACACATACACACACACACTCCATCACACACACACACACACACACAAACACACACTCCCTCACACCAATCACACACACACACACACACCATCATCATTAGATTCCTTCTATACGCACTCCTTCTTCTGTGCTATCCCTGTGCTGTCCCTGTGCTATGCGTGTGCTATCCCTGTGCTATGCCTGTGCTATCCCTGTGCTATGCCTGTGCTATCCCTGTGCTGTCCCTGTGCTATCCCTGTGCTATCCCTGTGCTATGCCTGTGCTATGCCTGTGCTGTCCCTGTGCTATCCCTGTGCAGGACTGTGCTATCCCTGTGCTATCTCTGTGCTATGCCTGTCTGTGCCATCCCTGTGCTGTCCCTGTGCTATGCCTGTGCTATCCCTGTGCTGTCCCTGTGCTATGCCTGTGCTATCCCTGTGCTGTCCCTGTGCTATCCCTGTGCTATGCCTGTGCTATCCCTGTGCTGTCCCTGTGCTATCCCTGTGCTATGCCTGCCTGTGCTATGCCTGTGCTGTCCCTGTGCTATGCCTGTGCTATCCCTGTGCTGTCCCTGTGCTATGCCTGTGCTATCCCTGTGCTATGCCTGCCTGTGCTATGCCTGTGCTGTCCCTGTGCTATGCCTGTGCTATCCCTGTGCTATGCCTGTGCTATCCCTGTGCTATGCCTGTGCAGGCCTGTGCTATCCCTGTGCTATCCCTGTGCTATGCCTGTCTGTGCTATCCCTGTGCTGTCCCTGTGCTATCCCTGTGCTATGCCTGTGCTATCCTTGTGCTGTCCCTGTGCTATCCCTGTGCTATGCCTGCCTGTGCTATGCCTGTGCTGTCCCTGTGCTATGCCTGTGCTGTCCCTGTGCTATGCCTGCCTGTGCTATGCCTGCCTGTGCTATGCCTGTGCTGTCCCTGTGCTATGCCTGTGCTATCCCTGTGCTATGCCTGTGCTATCCCTGTGCTATGCCTGCCTGTGCTATGCCTGTGCTATCCCGGTGCTGTCCCTGTGCTATGCCTGTGCAGGCCTGTGCTATGCCTGTGCTATGCCTGTGCAGGCCTGAGCCATTTCTGCATCAGGTTGTAGCAATTCTACGAGTGGGCCTGATTGAATATATGCTGGTGTAGTGTAGATGTGGGCTAGATGCATTTTTTGTCTTAGTTTGGTCTTTGATTGGTCAGACAGAAGCACGTGTGACTCTTTGCTGGCTCTTTGTAGCTGCAGAAGTTCTAAAATATACAATAGCTTCTTCCTAATCTTTCTTTCTTTCTCACCCCTCTCTCTCCCTCTGTCTCCCTAATTTTCATTATTTTCCCCCTCCTTGGCTATGCTGCGTAAGCATTCATTCTCGCTCTCTGACCTCGCGGAGCTAAATGTGTGTGAATGTTTGAGGTAAATGCTAATTGTGTGTGTCCGCTAACTAACTGCGTATTGACGTGGCTGTGTTGGGACTGGAAGAGGGTCCGCTGTGTATTGAATAAACATTATTTCTCATTAGCCGCACCTTAGCCGCGCCTCGCTCCCTAGCGTAGCAGAGGAACGGTCATGCCCGCCTATGAGAATTAGCCAGTCGAACAAGCAAGCACAGCCACACCTCATACATCACTGATGCAATGGATTACAGGCTCTGTTTATTACTTCAACTAATGCTATGTTAAAACATGTAAAAGAATGCACATTTATACTTATCATTAAGTAATACTTATCATTTCTTTGAAAGTTATTCCAAAGCAAACAAAAATTAAATATACAACAAATATGCAATGTAATGGTGTGCTTTTACAGTAAATAAATACAAACAAACAAATAAACTTAAATCAAATAAGAAAACCCAAAGCATTAGTGGAATGGAAAGAGGTGGTGTGAGAAGCACTGGAGGCTTAAGAAGGCGGATTAAAGACTGCATCCTCAGCCAAGAGACCTCCCACAGGGTGCAGAGACAGAGCAGTGATTAACAGGTATGGGAGAGAGAGAGAGAGAGAGAGAGAGAGAGAGAGAGAGAGAGAGAGAGAGAGAGAGAGAGAGAGAGACAGATCCACGCATCCCATCCACACACACACACACACACACACACCACAGACTCACACATATGCACACACACATACACACCTCTTGCACAGTTCTCACACACGCGCATATACACATGCAGGCACACACGTGCACATACACATGCAGGCACACACACACACACACACACACACGCACACGCGCACACACACACACACACACACACACACACACACACACACACACACACACACACACACACACACACAAGCAGCATTCTATGATTACTGTTTTGTCCTTGTTTGTTTTGTTATGAACACACTACTTATACTCTGTACAAGTAGAAATGCTTTGGCAATGCAATGTGTATTTTTGTCATGCCAATAAAGCTCTGTTGAATTGAATTGAAAAATTGAGAGACAGAGCAGTGATTGACAGGTATGGGAGAGAGAGAGAGAGAGAGAGAGAGAGAGAGAGAGAGAGAGAGAGAGAGAGCAGTGATTAACAGGTATGGGAGAGAGAGAGAGAGGGAGAGAGAGAGAGAGAGACAGAGCAGTGATTAACAGGTATGGGAGGGAGAGAGAGAGAGAGAGAGAGAGAGAGATAGAGAGAGAGACAGAGCAGTGATTAACAGGTATGGGAGAGAGAGAGAGAGAGAGAGAGAGAGAGAGAGAGAGAGAGAGAGAGAGAGAGAGAGAGAGAGAGAAAGAGAGAGACACAGAGCAGTGATTAACAGGTATGGGAGAAAGAGAGAGAGAGAAAGAGAGAGAGAGAGAGAGAGACAGAGAGACAGAGAGAGAGACACAGAGAGAGAGATAGAGAGAGAGAGAGACAGAGCAGTGATTAACAGGTATGGGAGAGAGAGAGAGAGAGAGAGAAAGAGAGAGAGACAGAGAGAGAGAGAGACAGAGAGACAGAGACAGAGAGAGACACACAGAGAGACAGAGAGAGAGCAGTGATTAACAGGTATGGGAGAGAGAGAGGGAGAGAGAGGGGCAGAGGGAGAGAGAGAGAGAGAACGTGACAGAGAGAGAGAGAAAGCAAGAAAGAGAGAAAGAGAGAGAAAGAGAGGGAGAGAGAGTAATTAAACGGCCCGGGTTAATTGCAGGTAAAATGAATCAGGTGTGCTTTTGAAAACTTAGAACTCCAGGGAGAGAGAGAGAAGGGGGGAGAGAAAGGGAGAGACAGGCGGAGAGAAAGGGAGAGACATAGGAGATGCTCTTAAATCACTATCAGATATGAGTGTGCCCATAGGAGATACTCTTAAATCACTATCAGATATGAGTGTGCCCATAGGAGATGCTCTTAAATCACTATCAGATATGAGTGTGCCCATAGGAGATGCTCTTAAATCACTATCAGATATGAGTGTGCCAATGGGAGATGCTCTTAAATCACTATCAGGTGTGAGTGTGCCAATGGGAGATGCTCTTAAATCACTATCAGATATGAGTGTGCCCATAGGAGATGCTCTTAAATCACTATCAGATATGAGTGTGCCCATAGGAGATGCTCTTAAATCACTATCAGATATGAGCGTGCCCATGGGAGATGCTCTTAAATCACTATCAGATATGAGTGTGCCCATAGGAGATGCTCTTAAATCACTATCAGATATGAGCGTGCCCATGGGAGATGCTCTTAAATCACTATCAGATATGAGTGTGCCCATAGGAGATGCTCTTAAATCACTATCAGATATGAGTGTGCCCATAGGAGATGCTCTTAAATCACTATCAGGTGTGAGTGTGCCCATAGGAGATGCTCTTAAATCACTATCAGGTGTGAGTGTGCCCATTGTGGTACAGTCAAGGTCATGAAGGACATAGAGGATGTGCTTGTGTTTATCGGAGGAGGCCATAAAGCAGCCTACGGTCCATAGATAAACATGCTGATAGCCACACTACAGTCCCAACACCATAGACAAACATGCTGATAGCCACACTACATTCCCAACACCATAGATAAACATGCTAATAGCCTACAGCCCCAACACCATAGACAAACATGCTGATAGCCTACAGTCCCAACACCATAGATAAACATGCTAATAGCCTACAGCCCCA
>CM050220.1:1160000-1165000 GCA_027475355.1 Coilia nasus | reverse complement strand
CGGGCGAGTTCAGATGGCACCGTGCCACTCAGCAGGCTCGTAGTTCATATTGCACGTAGGTTATAACATGTTGAATTAATTGATCGGTAAGCTTATTTGTCCTATTTTTGTTGGATCTGGGTTGCAATTTACACTCGACACACAAAGTGACTGTTTTTTTAGTAGTTTGTTGCTCAAATGCAGTGTGTGTGAAGGTGACAAGTAGGCTACTGCAGACGATTGTTCACCTCCACCACTTAGGCTATTTCTATCAGCCAGCTGATTCTAACACAACCCAATCATTCATATTTGTCTGAATTCATGCCAGTATTTTCTGAAGCCAGGGATATCCGCCTCTTTGCTTTCACTTTCCAAGTGGCATTATTGCATATTTGTGTACAATAATACACAGAAAATAATATGGCAAGTCATTTAGTATTTGCTGGTGGTCAGTTTTAGGCCTACTTGTCTTTTAGCCTTCCTACATATTTTCTTTGGGATGGTAAAAAACTAAGGTGGATATGAAAATAATACAGCATAAGCAAATACTACCATCTCAAGAAAAGTTGAAAGTGAGGTTTGAAAATAAATAAATAATAAATAAAAAAAACTGTTGGGCCTACACTTACACAGTGCACAGTCTATGGCACATACGCACATGCACAACACAGACAACAAAGTAGGCCTATCTTTTTTTGTTTCTGTCCTGTGCTGTAAGTCACTTTGGACATAAGCATCTGCTCCTAAAGAAACTATAACCATTTTATTCCATACAAATGTTCCTAGTCTTATAAGCTATCCCTGGGACATTATGTCGGTACAATGTAGCTTCTCATGTAGTAAACTACTTTTCCCCACATTTTTGTAGCTTAGCTCACTACATTTGTAATGGTGGTAGCTTTAGTGTAGTGAAGCTTAATTTATGGTTGAGTAGCTGATAGCTTAGCTCACTACATTTTACAAGTAGCTTGCCCAACACTGGTGTGTGAGTGACAATGGTAGGTGCGCTCTGCGAAATCTTCGCAGTCAATGTTACAATGTATCTTGCAGTATACAGCGGCCGTGTTTTAACGGTTTTCTTCGATAGCAGACTAGACTACTACACGACAATGCCTAAGAGAATGTGCACGCGCATCACGTCACACATAGTGTCCCGGTTTTAGACTCTGGAAATCTGGTCACCCTAAGCTATGGGCTATGCTAATCCCAGTGTGTAGCTATGGCCTATGATTTGTCTGGAGCTTCCAGCAAGCCTTTCACCAACACTCCCATTGGTAGAGACAACGACAAGCATCGACATCACTGAATAAAAAGTATGCCTACACAACTTTGTGTTCTTATAGTAATAATGTGTGTTTGCTTAAAATGTGCTGATCAACTGTGGTAAATCAACATTTCACATCTCCTAATCAAGATAGTCAATGTGTCTCATATCAGTAATTAACCGTTCATTGAATGTTTATTGAATGTAAAACATTCATTAAATGTTTCATTGTGCAGTTATGCCATAGCTTGGTTGAAGTTCACATTGTTTTGAAAGTTGGTTCACAATAATGCTTACCTCTTTTCCTTAAGGTCCTTGGCTTTGATGTTGAAGTTACATATGTGGTTCTGGCATCCAGCTTATTCACAGGCAATCGCGGGCACAGGGGAGAGGGCCTCTGCCCTGGATGAAGGCATGACTTCTCCCTGAGGAGACTGCAGAGCTGAACAAAACAGCTGATCAGCACTTCCTGTTTTCCCTAGTGGGCTTCCTGTCTTGCTGCGAACTCACCCTGCCTTGACCGGCCCAACTCCACATGATGCAGCAAAGCAGCTACAACTTTTTCTCTTAGTACTTGCAAACTTACTATTCCCACTACTCTCCACCACCACCATCCCCACACATACACACACATATACACACACATTCACACGCACACACACACATTCACACACATATACACACACATACACACACATATACACACACATTCACACGCACACATTCACACACATATACACACACATACACACACACATTCACACGCACACACACACATTCACACACATATACACACACATTCACACACATATACACACACATTCACACGCACACACACACATTCACACACATATACACACACATACACACACATATACACACACATTCACACGCACACACACACATTCACACACATATACACACACATACGCACACATTCACACACACATCCACCCCACTTTTTGCTGACTTTACACAACCCCCCCCCCTGCTGACCAGATGCATCTAAGGAAGCCTTGAGCTAAGGGAGGACATGTGTTCTTCATGACTGATGGCTTTACACGACCTGGGAGTTCAGCTACACAGGCGATGTGATGAAAACTCTCTCCTCTGCGCCTGGGGCTTTGCCATGGGTCTGTGCGTGAGGGTGAAGACTACAGCGATGTCCATGAGGGGGAAGGCTTCAGAACATCAGCATCCACAAAAAGTGCTGTGCACCTGGGGCTTCAGAACATCAGCATCCACAAAAAGTGCTGTGCACTCCAGGTTCCATCCCCAATAACTCTGATGCCATCGTTATTTACACAACCTCACACACCTCTACTACACACAGTCCCCACTCCACTTTCCACCCCCAATAACTCAGATTCCACACACACGTTCACATGCGTTAATGCGTGTTTGTACACTCACACACACACACACACACACACACACCACACTTACATATTTTAATGAGTGTAGAGGAGTGCCACACTCTGTCTCACACACACACTCACGCACACACATACACACACACACACCACACTTACATAGATTAATGAGTGTAGAGGAGTGCCACACTCTTTCTCACACACACACTCACGCACACACATACACACACCACACACACACACTCTCATAAGTGTTTGTAGAGAAGTGTGCCACACTCACGTTGCTAATGAGGGGACTCATGTCTGTGTGGGCACTGAGAGGTAAGGATACAATTTATAGGATTTGAAAGGTTTTTTTAAGCAGAATAGAATAGAATAAAATACCTGTACTTGTATTTTACAAGCAGCGTGAAATTAAATTGCAAATGTTCAGGAGTCGAAGATGGGCCACCTGTTCACAAGACAGTGCTGTTACTATGGCGATGTTCCATCACCAAGCCCCTCTGCGCCACACTTCCTGCTCTAAAAGCAAGTACGAGGTCGTGCAGCCCACGGGCCTGATGGGCAAGTGTGACTAAGTGTGTGTGTGAGTGTGTGTGTGGTGTGTGTGCGTGTGTGTGTGACTCTGCGTGAGTGAAAGAAATTAGCACCTATCAGTGATTTTTCAGGCAAAAATAGAAGCCAGAGCTGCACACAGTGTCTGAGATGGCACTAATTCCCATTCACACACACACACACAATTTACATTACACTTATCTGATGCTCTAATCCATTTCAGCCATGGGTAGGGCACACACGCACACACACACACACACACACACACACACACACACTTTCTGGGTCAGGTCTAATTCTCATCCACACACACACACTGCTTGAGACAGGTCTGATTCTCATACACACACACACTGCTTGAGACAGCAATAATTCTCATACACACACACACACTGCTTGAGACGGGTCTAATTCTCATCCACACACACTGCTTAAGACGGGTCTAATTCTCATCCACACACACACACACACTGACACACACAGTGCTTGAGACAACTCTGATTCTCATCCACATGGGGCCTGCTCCAGTAGAAGACATTGGGACCCTGCTGAGTAATATGAGCAGTACATACATGTCTGTAGGCAAAGCCATTATGACACATGGAAAACACATTCACAACATATATGCACTTATTATAACACACGTGTCACGACATACATGTACTTATATTAACATATATGCACTTATTATAACACATGTGTCACGACATACATGCACTTATTATAACACGTGTCACGACATACATGCACTTATTATATTAACATATATGCACTTATTATATGACATGTCACGACATATATGCACTTATTATATTAACATATATGCACTTATTATAACACACGTGTCACGACATACATGTACTTATTATATTAACATATATGCACTTATTATAACACATGTGTCACGACATATATGCACTTATTATATTAACATATATGCACTTATTATAACACATGTGTCACGACATACATGCACTTATTATAACACATGTGTCACGACATACATGTACTTATTATATTAACATATATGCACTTATTATAACACATGTGTCACGACATACATGCACTTATTATAACACGTGTCACGACATACATGTACTTATTATATTAACATATATGTACTTATTATAACACATGTGTCACGACATACATGCACTTATTATATTAACATATATGCACTTATTAAAACACGTGTCACGACATATATGCACTTATTATAACACATGTGTCACGACATACATGCACTTATTATAACACATGTGTCACGACATACATGCACTTATTATAACACGTGTCACGACATACATGCACTTATTATAACATGTGTCACGACATACATGCACTTATTATAACACATGTGTCACGACATACATGCACTTATTATAACACATGTGTCACGACATATATGCACTTATTATATTAACATATATGCACTTATTATAACACACGTGTCACGACATACATGTACTTACCAAAATAAACGGCTAACATGCACTGCAGCCATTCTAAAATGTACCATTGACAGGGGCATCAGTGTTACACTGCAACAAAAGATTAATAATAAAATAAAATTACAATTAAAGTTAAGGCTGGGCACTGATTGGCTGATTGGTTGAGAGCAGGTGAGGGTGGACACTGATTGGCTGATTGGTTGAGAGCAGGTGAGGGTGGACACTGATTGGCTGATTGGTTGAGAGCAGGTGAGGGTGGACACTGATTGGCTGGTTGACTTAGAGCAGGTAAAGGTGTTACACCTGGGCAGCTAGGTTTGAGACTTTCCCATCTCTCCCACCCCATATTTCCTGTCATCTTTCTGCTGACCTGTGTCA
>CM050220.1:1140000-1155000 GCA_027475355.1 Coilia nasus | reverse complement strand
ACATTGGCTTCCAATATGACCCCCACATCTACAGAATGGGTTGCTACATTGGGCTTCCAGTGTGACCCCCACATCTACAGAATGGGTTGCTACATTGGGCTTCCAATATGACCCCCACATCTACAGAATGGGTTGCTACATTGGGCTTCCAGTGTGACCCCCCACATCTACAGAATGGGTTGCTACATTGGGCTTCCAGTGTGACCCCCACATCTACAGAATGGGTTGCTACATTGGGGCTCCAGTATGACCCCCACATCTACAGAATGGGTTGCTACATTGGCTTCCAGTATGACCCCCACATCTACAGAATGGGTTGCTACATTGTGACCCCTCGTGTGTCTTTGCTACAGCGCTCAGAGGAAGTGGAGAACCTGGGTAGCGTAGTATTTCAGTAATTACCAGAAATCTTAACAACTGTTGCAAATGCAATGTGCAAATATTATATTGTGTTGTACTGTATTGTATTGTAAATGTGGTGTACTTTTCCTTCTCTCTTTCTCTCTCTGCCTCCCTCTTTCTCACTCTTTCAATCCCTCTCTCTCTCTCCCCCAGCCCTCTATGACCCCCCTCTTTCTCACTCTTTCAATCCCTCTCTCTCTCTCCCCCAGCCTCTATGACCCCCCTCTTTCTCACTCTTTCAATCTCTCTCTCTCTCTCCCCCAGCCTCTATGACCCCTTGTACCCCCCCCCCCCCCGACACCCCCCACACCTTGTAGCACCATCTGCCAGTCTACTCGCCAAATCATTTCCACTGTCAACATCTCGCACTGCCAGGCCCAGATCAATCTCCGCCCAGCTTGTGTGCACCTCCCCTGGGGTGGCCTCTCACCCGCTCTGGGGGATTCCAGGCGGGCCTAGACAGAGACCCGGGGCCCGTGCCAGATCATCTGGCAGCTCGGGACACAGAGTACCTTCCTGCTCTATAATGAATGATCTCCAATTGCTACCCCCTCTCCTGTATTGCTACCCCCTCTTCTGTATTGCTACCCCCTCTTCTGTATTGCTACCCCCTCTCCTGTATTGCTACCCCCTCTCCTCCATCACTACCCCCTCCTCCTCCTTTACCCCCTCTCCTCCATCACTACCCCCTCTCCTACCCCCTCTCCTACACCCCCTCCAATCTCTACCCCCTCCATCACTACCCCCTCTCCCTCCCTTACCCCCTCTCCTCCATCACCTACCCCTCCTCCTCCCTCCCTTTACCACCCCCTCTCCTCCACCCTCTCCTCCCCTCTACCCCTCTCCTACCCCCTCTCCTCCATACCCCTCTCCTACCCCCTCTCCTCCATCCTCTACCCCCTTTCCTCCATCTCTACCCCCTCTCCTACCCCCTCTCCTCCATCTCTACCCCTCTCCTACCCCCTCTCCTCCATCTCTACCCTCTCCTACCCCCTCTCCTACCCCCTCTCCTACCCCCTCTCCTCCCATCTCTACCCCTCTCCTACCCCCTCTCCTCCATCTCTATCCAGCTCCATCCAGCTAAATGCAGTCCTCTGCCATTGCAGCAGCGTGTAGCGGGGTAAGATATGCTCCGCAGAATCCTCTGCCATTGCAGCAGCCTGTGAGGGGGGGGCTCTGTGCGTGGAGAGAGAGAGAGAGTGGTCGAGGGAGTTCTGCGTGTGGACAGAGAGAGAGAGACAGAGAGGGATGGAGTGAGAGAGACAGAGTGGTGGGGGGGCTCTGCATATGGAGAGAGAGAGAGAGAGAGAGAGGGAGGGAGAGAGAGTGGTGGTAGGGGGGGGTCTGCATATGGAGAGAGAGAGAGAGAGAGGGAGGGATGGAGAGAGAGTGGTGGTGGTGGTGGTGGTAGGGGGGGGGGGGGTCTGCATATGGAGAGAGAGAGAGAGAGAGAGAGAGAGGGAGGGAGAGAGAGTGGTGGTGGTAGGGGGGGGGAGTCTGCATATGGAGAGAGAGAGAGAGAGAGAGGGATGGAGAGAGAGTGGTGGTGGTAGGGGGGGGAGTCTGCATATGGAGAGAGAGAAGAGAGAGAGAGGGATGGAGAGAGAGTGGTGGTGGTAGGGGGGGGAGTCTGCATATGGAGAGAGAGAGAGAGAGAGAGGGATGGAGAGAGAGTGGTGGTGGGGTGGTAGGAGGGGGGGGTCTGCATATGGAGAGAGAGAGAGAGAGAGAGAGGGAGAGAGAGAGAGAGAGGGATGGAGAGAGAGGGATGGAGAGAGAGTGGTGGTGGTGGTGGTGGTGGTGGTGGTGGGGGGTGCTGGAGTTTCAATTAGTGTTCCATCTGAGCGATTCAATGTAATCCCACTTTTCTCATCAACACGGCCATGTTTGTGTTTGCTGCTATTTCCCAGAGAGAAAGAGAGAACCCCTCAACCCCCCACACCCCCCTCCTTAACAGAGAACACCCCCCACCCCTCCCCACCCCACCACTCCCCCCCCCCTTAAGACAGAACACCCCCCACCCCTCCCCACCCCACCCCTCCCCCCCCCTCCTTAAGAGAGAACCCCCCCACCCCACCACCTCCACTCCTAAGAGAGAACCCCTCAACCCCCACACCCCCCTCCTTAACAGAGAACAACCCCCACCCCTCCCCACCCCCCCACCCCTCCCCACCCCCACCCCTCCCCCCCCTCCTTAAGAGAGAAACCCCCCCAACCTACCACCTCCACTCCTTAAGAGAGAACCCCTCAACCCCCCACTCCCCCCTCCTTAAGAGAGAACCCCCCCACCCCACCACCCCCACTCCTTAAGAGAGAACCCCTCAACCCCCCACACTCCCCTCCTTAACAGAGAACACCCCCCACCCCTCCCCACCCCACCACTCCCCTCCCTCCTTAAGACAGAACACCCCCCGCACCCCTCCCCACCCCCAGCCCTCCCCCCCTCCCCACCCCAGCCCTCCCCCCCCCTCCTTAAGAGAGAACCCCCCCCACCCCACCACCTCCACTCCTTAAGAGAGAACCCCTCAACCCCCCACTCCCCCCTCCTTAAGAGAGAACCCCCCCCACCCCACCACCCCCCACTCCTTAACAGAGACCCCCCCCCCACCCCACCACTCCCCCACCCCATTAGCACCACCACTCCCCCCCCCCCTAAACATAGAACCCCCCCCAGCCCACCACTCCCCCCCCCTCCTTAACAGAGAACCCCCCCCACACCACCACTCCCCCCCTTCTTAAGAGAGAACCCCCCCACCCCACCACCCCCACTCCTAAGAGAGAACCCCCCCCACCCCACCTCTCCCCACCCCATCAGCACCACCACTCCCCCCTTCCTTAAGAGAGAACCCCCCCCACCCCCCCATCACTCCCCACCCCCCCTCCACCACTCCCCCCCTTCTTAAGAGAGAACCCCACCCCACCCCACCACCCCCCCACCCCATTAGCACCACCAACCCCCAAGTGTTTTTTCCCTCCCACTCCGCTTCTCAATCCTATACATAGTGATGTTTCCAGTGATTTGCTCTACTTCAAAGCCATATTACACAGCCACTCAAAACACCATCTGCTGCAGAATGAGTTTGGATTGTCCATACTCTACATTAGCTACTAAATTCTAGTCCACTGGGGGACGATTTTACTTTGATTTGAGTTGTCAATGCCCCATATGCTTCAACATTTTATAATGAACCCCAACTCCCCCCCAAACACACACACACACACACCTTCACTCAGACCCCAATACATGCAGCATAAATACACACACACCTTCACTCAGACCCCAATCAGCACACCTTCACTAAGACTCCCATACGTGCAGTGTACACACACACACACCTTCACTAAGACTCCCATACGTGCAGCATAAATACACACACACCTTCACTAAGACTACCACACGTGCAGTGTACATACTGTACACACACACACACACACACACACCTTCACTCAGGCTCCCATACATGCAGCGTACACACAAACACACACACACACACACACACACACACACACACACACATACACACACACACCTTCACTCAGCTCCCATACATGCAGTGCACATACACACACACACCTTCACTCAGACTCCCATACATGCAGCGTACACACAAACACACACACACACACACACACACACACACACACATACACACACACACCTTCACTCAGGCTCCCATACATGCAGTGTACACACAAACACACACCTTCACTCAGACTCCCATACATGCAGCGTACACACAAACACACACACACACACACACACACACATACACACACACACCTTCACTCAGGCTCCCATACATGCAGTGCACATACACACACACACCTTCACTCAGACTCCCATACATGCAGCGTACACACACACACACACACACCTTCATACATGCAGTGTACATACACACACACACACACACACACCTTCATACATGCAGTGTACATACACACACACACACACACACACACCTTCATACGTGCAGTGTAACGCAGTGTAACAGTAGCAAGCTTGGCTGAAACAAGGCAGGCAGGAAGGAACTCCAGAAGGACAAATGGGAAGTGAGATGAGATGTCTAACTGTGTTTTGCTGCGGCCAGTGTGACTGCTGCTGTTAGCAGTGCCAGCACTGGGCCGGGTCTACGCTGCATCTGGGCCAGGTCTACGCTGCATCTGGGCCGGGTCTATCCCAGCACTGGGCCAGGTCTATCCCAGCACTGGGCCAGGTCTGCGCCAGCACTGGGCCAGGTCTATCCCAGCAGTGGGCTGGGTCTGCGCCAGCACTGGGCCGCAGTCCACCGCCCGGTCCTCCTGCTGCAGTGATGGTGATGGAGAGGCCTGTGGATGGGGCTGTGCATGTTTGCTAATATCACCTAATGCAATTTGCATCACCGATTCAGTCCGCTAATCTCAGTCAGGCTGCATATTAAAGCCATTCGTCTCAATTACACAGACATGAATATGGAGGTAGGGGTTAACATTCACCCCCGTTACAGTGTTTAAAACCTGTCAGAGCGCCCCCTTTACAGTGTTTAAAACCTGTCAGAGCGCCCCCGTTACAGTGTTTAAAACCCGTCAGAGCTTCCCCGTTACAGTGTTTAAAACCTGTCAGAGCGCCCCGTTACAGTGTTTAAAACCCGTCAGAGCGCCCCGTTACAGTGTTTAAAACCTGTCAGAGCGCCCCCGTTACAGTGTTTAAAACCTGTCAGAGCGCCCCGTTACAGTGTTTAAAACCTTCCAGAGCTTCCCCGTTACAGTGTTTAAAACCTGTCAGAGCGCCCTGTTACAGTGTTTAAAAACCCGTCAGAGCGCCCCGTTACAGTGTTTCAAACCCGTCAGAGCACCCCCGTTACAGTGTTTAAAACCTGTCAGAGCGCCCCGTTACAGTGTTTAAAACATGTCAGAGCGCCCCCGTTACAGTGTTTAAAACCCGTCAGAGTGCCCTGTTAGTGTTTAAAACCCGTCAGAGCGCCCCCTTTACAGTGCTTAAAACCTGTCAGAGCGCCCCCGTTACAGTGTTTAAAACCCGTCAGAGCGCCCCGTTAGTGTTTAAAACCTGTCAGAGCGTCGGGACGTCTGGGAAGCAGGCGAGTGGAGAAGACTGTGTGGGCGGCGTGCTGTGCATTAGTACGCTGCTGTGCAGTAGTATGGTGCTGTGCTTTGGTATGGTGCTGTGCAGTAGTACGCTGCTGTGCATTAGTACGCTGCTGTGCATTAGTATGGTGCTGTGCATTAGTATGCTGCTGTGCATTAGTATGCTGCTGTGCAGTAGTATGGTGCTGTGCATTAGTACGCTGCTGTGCATTAGTATGGTGCTGTGCATTAGTATGGTGCTGTGCATTACTATGGTGCTGTGCAGTAGTACGCTGCTGTGCATTAGTACGCTGCTGTGCATTAGTATGGTGCTGTGCATTAGTATGGTGCTGTGCAGTAGTATGCTGCTGTGCATTAGTATGGTGCTGTGCAGTAGTATGCTTTGGACACCGAGATTGCATCTGGAGGCAGATGCATTTACTAGCCAAAGGAGTTGAATCCCAGTGAAAAGCAGTAAGGACATGTTGACACAACACCCACCTACTGTGTGTCACTCTGTGAAGACAAGAAGTGGCATGTACATGTGTGTCACTCTATGAGGAGGAGAAGTGGCCTGTCCATGGCTGTTACTGTATGTCACTCTATGGAGACAAGACGTGGCACGTCCATGGCTGTTACTGTATGTCACTCTATGAAGACAAGACGTGGCATGTACATGTGTGTCACTCTATGAAGAGGAGATGGGGCATTCTTACTGTATGTCATTCTTTGGAGCAGTGGCATGTACATGGCTGTTAGAGAATGTGAAAACTCTATGAAGAAGGGGCATGTCCACGGCTGCTACTGTATGTCAGTCTTTGGAGAGGAGCAGTGGCATGTACATGGCTGTTAGAGAATGTGAAAACTCTATGAAGAGGAGTGGCATGTCCATGGCTGCTACTGTATGTCACTCTATGAGGAGAAGTGGCATGTACATGTGTGTCACTCTATGAAGAGGAGATGGGGCATTCTTACTGTATGTCATTCTTTGGATCAGTGGCATGTACATGGCTGTTAGAGAATGTGAAAACTCTATGAAGAGGAGTGGCATGTACATGGCTGTTACTGTATGTCACTCTATGGAGGAAGTGGCATGTCCATGGCTGCTACTGTATGTCAGTCTTTGGAGGGGAAGTGGCATGTCCATGGCTGTTACTGTATGTCACTCTATGGAGGGGAAGTGGCATGTCCATGGCTGCTACTGTATGAAGAGCTTGGGCATGCACATGGCTGTTAAAGGAGGCTCTAAAGCACAGTGTGCCCTATGCAGTGTGGCCTACCCAGTGTGTCCTATGGAGTGTGCCCTACGCAGTGTGGCCTACCCAGTGTGTCCTATGGAGTGTACCCTACGCAGTGTGCCCTTTGCAGTGTGCCCTACAGAGTCTGCTCTACGCAGTATGCCCTACGCAGTGTGCCCTATGCTAGCTCTCTAGACTGCTTGGTCATGTCCATAGCTGTTAAAGGAGGCTCTAAAGCACAGTGTGCCCTACGGAGTGTGCCCTACCCAGTGTGTCCTATGGAGTGTGCCCTACGCAGTGTACCCTACGCAGTGTGCCCTTTGCAGTGTGCCCTACAGAGTTTGCTCTACGCAGTGTGCCCTACGCAGGCTCTCTAGACTGCTTGCTCATGTCCATGTCTGTTATAGGAGGCTCTAAAGCACAGTGTGCCCCACCCAGTGTACCCTATGCAGTGTGCGCTACGCAGTGTGCCCTACGCAGGCTCTCTAGACTGCTTGCTCATGTCCATGTCTGTTAAAGGAAGCGCTAGAGCACAGTGTGCCCTACGCAGGCTCTCTAGACTGCTTGCTCATGTCCATGTCTGTTATAGGAGGCTCTAAAGCACAGTGTGCCCCACCCAGTGTACCCTATGCAGTGTGCTCTACGCAGTGTGCCCTGGGCAGGCTCTTTAGACTGCTTGCTCATGTCCATGTCTGTTATAGGAGGCTCTAAAGCACAGTGTGTCCTGGGCAGGCTCTCTAGACTGCTTGCTCATGCCCATGTCTGTTAAAGGAAGCGCTAGAGCACAGTGTGCCCTACGCAGGCTCTCTAGACTGCTTGCTCATGTCCATGTCTGTTATAGGAGGCTCTAAAGCACAGTGTGCCCTACGCAGGCTCTCTAGACTGCTTGCTCATGTCCATGTCTGTTATAGGAGGCTCTAAAGCACAGTGTGTCCTGGGCAGGCTCTCTAGACTGCTTGCTCATGTCCATGTCTGTTATAGGAGGCTCTAAAGCACAGTGTGCCCTACGCAGGCTCTCTAGACTGCTTGCTCATGTCCATGTCTGTTATAGGAGGCTCTAAAGCACAGTGTGCCCTACGCAGGCTCTCTAGACTGCTTGCTCATGTCCATGTCTGTTATAGGAGGCTCTAAAGCACAGTGTGTCCTGGGCAGGCTCTCTAGACTGCTTGCTCATGTCCATGTCTGTTATAGGAGGCTCTAAAGCACAGTGTGCCCTACGCAGGCTCTCTAGACTGCTTGCTCATGTCCATGTCTGTTATAGGAGGCTCTAAAGCACAGTGTGTCCTGGGCAGGCTCTCTAGACTGCTTGGTCATGTCCATGTCTGTTATAGGAGGCTCTAAAGCACAGTGTGTCCTGGGCAGGCTCTCTAGACTGCTTGCTCATGTCCATGTCTGTTAAAGGAAGCGCTAGAGCACAGTGTGTCCTGGGCAGGCTCTCTAGACTGCTTGCTCATGCCGACTTGTCTAGACGGTCCATTATGCTGCTGTATAAAAGGCGCATGATAAGAATTTGTGGCAGGGTTTCCTTTTCAAGGTGACAAGGTGACTGTCGCTTGCCTCTTAAAGCAGTGGTACCAGCCTAGATACACACACAGATACACACACAGCACCGGTTGCCTTTTAAAGCAGTGGTACCAGCCTAGAGCCTGCACACACAGGGTGCTTGGCTTTTAAAGCAGTGGTACCAGCCTAGATACACACACAGGGTGCTTGGCTTTTAAAGCAGTGGTACCAGCCTAGATACACACACAGCACCACTTGCCTCTTAAAGCAGTGGTACCAGCCTAGATACACACACAGCACCGCTTGCCTCTTAAAGCAGTGGTACCAGCCTAGATACACACAGAGTGTGCTTTCTGGTGTTGCTCACACTGTGTGTAGAACTAAAATCGTATGCGGCATTATGCATATTTGTCTTATTTCATTACTGTTCTATTCTGAGCTATTTCTTTTGTCTTGTTTCTTATTTTTTGTTATTTACACGTCACTGCTTTCCATTCTGTTGTGACTGTGTGAAGTCCTTGAAATTGGAATGTTGAGGGGGCTCAGATTAAGAGAGAGAGTGAAAGAAAGACAGAGAGAAAAGTGAGAGAAATAGAGAGATGGAGGGACGGAGGGAGAGAGGGAGCAAGGAGGGGAAGGAGAGAGTGTTTGCTGTGTCTTTGCTTGTCAAAAAACATTGTCTTTGGAGTCCAGACTTGACTTAGGCTAAGGCCACAGATCTGTAAATACATCTATGTAAAATAGGCTACATCATTGCTAGGCGTCAGACAATGGCCAGGTTCATACTAAACCATGGCCAGGACAGTACTAGACCAGGGTTAGATCCATACAACTTTAGGGCCAAACGTGAGAACAGGGCTAGATCCATACTACTTTAGGGCTAGAACTATACTATTTTAGGGCTAGGTCTATACTACTTTAGAGCTAAAGATAAGACGAGGACTATATCCATACTACTTCAGGGCCATACGTGAGAACCGGGCTAGATCCATACTATTTTAGGGCTAGATCCACACTGCTTTAGGGCCAGATCTATACTACTTTAGAGTCAGACATAAGCCCACGACTAGATCCATACTGCTTTAGAGTCAGACAAAAGACCAGGACTATCTCCATACTGCTTTATAAACAGACATAAGACCAGGACTAGCTCTGTACTGCTTTAGAGTCAGACAAGAGAGCAGGACTAGCTGCAGACTGCTTTAGAGTCAGACAAGAGACCAGGACTAGCTGCAGACTGCTTTAGAGTCAGACAAGAGACCAGGACTGTCTCCATACTGCTTTAGAGTCAGACAAGAGACCAGGACTATCTCCATACTGCTTTAGAGTCAGACAAGAGAGCAGGACTAGCTCTGTACTGCTTTAGAGTCAGACAAGAGAGCAGGACTAGCTGCAGACTGCTTTATAAACAGACATAAGACCAGGATTAGCTCCATACTGCTTTAGAGTCAGACAAGAGACCAGGACTAGCTGCAGACTGCTTTAGAGTCAGACAAAAGACCAGGACTATCTCCATACTGCTTTATAAACAGACATAAGACCAGGATTAGCTCCATACTGCTTTAGAGTCAGACAAGAGAGCAGGACTAGCTGCAGACTGCTTTAGAGTCAGACAAGAGACCAGGACTAGCTGCAGACTGCTTTAGTCAGACAAGAGACCAGGACTAGCTGCAGACTGCTTTAGTCAGACAAGAGACCAGGACTAGCTCCATACTGCTTTAGAGTCAGACAAGAGAGCAGGACTAGCTGCAGACTGCTTTAGTCAGACAAGAGAGCAGGACTATCTGCACAGACCCAGACTGGCTGTGTGATACGACTCCAGTCTCTGTGGGCGTGCCGCGTGGCCTTTTGTAGATGGAGGCGAGTCCCAGAGTCGTCCTGAGGAGCACAATGAATATTTCATTTCCTGTCCGACAAAAGCAGCAAAATGAATTTCACCACACGGATTCAAATGAGTTCAGGAAGCGTTTTAAAATGTTCGCAACATTTGCATAAATTTGCATAAGTAAAATTGGGAGTGCAGAGGTAGAGGTGGCACCTGGAGTTTCCCTCCCAGACGAGCACATGCTTACGCATCAGTGCAGAGACTGGAAGTGAAGCCTTTGAGGAAAAACTAGAATTTTAATATTTAATTGCATCTGTTAGTTTATTCATTTCATAAATTAAATTAATAATGCCATGTCTCCTACTATCAACTGCAGGTATTGTTTGAGGGAGTGGATGGAGAGAGAGAGAGAGAGAGAGAGAGAGAGAGAGAGAGAGAGAGAGAGAGAGAGAGAGAGCAGAGACTGAGAAAGAATGAGAGAGACAGGGAGTGGGAGAGGTTGAGAGAGAGAAAGAAAGAGAGCGAGAGAGAGAGAGAGAGAGAGAGAGAGAGAGTAGAGACAGAGAGAGAGAGAGAGAGTAGAGACTGAGACTGAGAGAGAGAGAGAGAGAGCAGAGACTGAGAAAGAATGAGAGAGACAGGGAGTGGGAGAGGTTGAGAGAGAGAAAGAGACTGAGAGAGAGAGAGAGAGAGAGAGAGAGTAGAGACAGAGAGAGAGAGTAGAGACTGAGAGAGAGAGAGAGAGAGCAGAGACTGAGAAAGAATGAGAGAGACAGGGAGTGGGAGAGGTTGAGAGAGAGAAAGAAAGAGAGAGAGAGAGAGAGAGAGAGAGAGAGTAGAGACTGAGACTGAGAGAGAGAGAGAGAGAGCAGAGACTGAGAAAGAATGAGAGAGACAGGGAGTGGGAGAGGTTGAGAGAGAGAAAGAGACTGAGAGAGAGAGAGAGAGTAGAGACAGAGAGTAGAGACAGAGAGAGAGAGAGAGAGAGAGAGAGAGAGAGTAGAGACTGAGAGAGAGAGAGAGAGAGAGAGAGAGAGCAGAGACTGAGAAAGAATGAGAGAGACAGGGAGTGGGAGAGGTTGAGAGAGAGAAAGGCAGAGATTGAGAGTGAATAAAAGAGAGAGTGAGTGTGTGAGAGACAGAGTAAGAGAGATTAAGAAAGATTAAATAAGGGAAAGAAAAAGACACTGAAAAAGAGTGAATGAGAAAGAAAGAGGGGGAAACAGACAAAGGGAGAGAGAAAGAGAGAGAGTTGTTGAAACATGGCAGGAAAGAGATAGAGAGAGAGAAAGAGATAGAGAGAGAGAAAGAGAGAGAGAGAGAGAGAAAAAAAGGGCAAGAACAACTAAATTGGAGTCCCATCACGCTCTTATCGTGCTCTCTGCAGCCAGAGATAACTCTAAGGTCCTGGGGGCCGCAGGTGCCTCTGACCACCCCCCCTACACACCTTTACACACACACACACCTTAACACACACACACACACTCATAAACACACACATAAACACACAGACACACACACAAACACACAGAAACACACACACACATACAAACACACCTTCACACACACACACACACACACACACACACACACACACACACACACACACACACACACACACACACACACACACACATATATATACAACCCAGGTGATGTTGATAGAGTGTGGACAACGCCGGAATTGAGATAATAATCTTCCACAGACCTTCTCATCAACAACACACCAACATCATAATCTTTCAGAGACCTTTTCATCAACGACATATGACCTGCAGTAACGTCCAAACGGCTGTTTGTTTCCTTTGCCCCCCAGCCCCACCCCTACCTGCCCCCACCTCTCCCTCTCTCACACACACACACACACACACACACACACACACCACGCTGGAGGGAGATGGCTAGTCCACTGCACACAGATAACGCCATGTAGAAGGTTCACCGGATAAAAGAGGTGGAGCCTAATAAAAGGAGATCCCTCCTCTGCAGTATCTCACTTAGCTCGCCTGCCCTAGTGGCTAACGACAATGGCAGCCAGTGAGGAGCACCGCTGATTATTGCTCCTCATTTCCTCATTCTCCTAAAGAAGAGCATCATGGGGGTTCCTCACTCACTCGCTCGCTACCTATTACTCTCTACACTTGTCGAAGAACCCTGCTTTTTGTTTGGGTAACCTCATGTGGTTCTTTTTGGAATAACATTCTTAAGTTCCCCTGTGAATTAATAAAGTATTCTGACTTCAGAAATAACCTTGTGAATATCTTGTGTCATGTTTACCACAGATATAACCATGTCATAAGCAGGTCATAACCTTGTATTGCCTCAAGGAATGTCTTATCTGACTAGAGTCTCTCTCCTGGACTAGATGTGACGACTCCTGCCTGCCTGAAGTGTCATGGGGGACATCTCTCCTGTCTGTCTGGAGTGTCATGGAAGACATGTCTCCTACCTGTCTCATGGAGGACATGTCTCCTACCTGTCTCATGGAGGACATGTCTCCTACCTGTCTCATGGAGGACATGTCTCATGGATGAGGGGTCCTGCTGAGGAGGAGTGTTATGGAGGAGAGGCCGTGTTGACTGTCTCGTGGAGGAGAGGTCATGCTGAGGAGAGGTCGTGCTGAAGAGAAGTGTTATGAGGAGAGGGAGGGGGAGTGTTATGAGGAGAGGCCGTGCTGAAGAGGAGTGTTATAAGGAGGAGGAGGAGGAGGAGTGTTATGAGGAGGAGGGGGAGGAGGAGTGTTATGAGGATGAGGAGGAGGAGGAGTGTTATGAGGATGAGGAGGAGGAGGAGTGTTATGAGGAGGAGGAGGAGGAGGAGGAGGAGTGTTATGAGGAGGTGGGTGAGGTGGGAGGATGCAGGGGTTGGCTAAGGGAGGCCACGCTCTCCAGCTTAGTTACGCCTCTCGCCTCTGCTCATACACTTAGAGTAGGATGGTGTGTGTGTGTGTGTGTGTGTGTGTGTGTGAGAAAGTGGTTCGTAATGCCTCTCGCCTCTGCTCATACACTTATCTGGAGTAGGATGGTGTGTGTGTGTGTAAAAGTGAGTGAGTGAGACAGAGAGTGAGTGTGTGACAAAGACTGAGTGTGTGTGTGTTAGACACACACAGAGATGTGAGTGGAAGAGTTTGCATGTGGGAGTGAGTGTGTGTTAGAAAGGGTCTGTGTATGGATGGAAGTATGTGTGTGCAAGTGAATGAGTGAGTGTGTGTGTGTGTGTGTGTGTGTGTGCTTCTGTGGCTGCCTCCATGCTGTGCTGGGAGCAGTTGACAGGGTGCTTCACGCTCAGCTGCCCTCAGTGGGACTTAAGTGCAGAGTTACAGGCGGGGGTGTTGTGTGTGTGTGTGTGTGTGCGTGTGTGTGTGTGTACATGTGTGCATGTCTGTGTGTGTGCATGCTTGTGTGTGTGCATGCCTGTGTGTGCGTGCCTCTGTAAGTGTGTGTGTGTGTATGCATCTGTATGCGTGTGTGGTGTGTGTGTGTGTGTGTGTGTATGGTGTGTGTGTGTGGTGTGTGTGTGTGTGTGTGTGAATTGGATTGGTGCATCAGCTGTGATGAATAATCCATTGGTGAACGCCTGCGGCGCTGGTACCGGGTCTCGGGCCCACGGGTCAGAGCACGGCTGTCTGATTGGCTGTGACAGGACGACCGGCGCGTCTGATTGGCTGTGACAGGACGCTCGGCGTGGCTCTCCCCAGGGCCAACGTCTGATTGGCTCAGCCCGTGAGCGGTGGTTGTTGGCAGGTGAAGGCTGCTCCCGAGGGCTCCCCTGGAACGCTACACTACGTCCCCTACATTCCGCTACGCTACCATGGCCGCTCCCCTCTGCTCGCCAGAACCAGGGATTCCTCTCCTCCCACTGCTCCCCAGCACTCCACTTCCTCTCCACTTCCTCTCCACTTCTTGTCCACTTCCTGTCCACTTCCTCTTCACTTCCTGTCCACTTCCTCTTCACTGTGCTCTGCAGATCTGTGGCTCGCGTGCAGTGAGAGCATCCAGCACTCACACCACACACTCATTCCCTTCACACACATCACACCACACACTCATTCCCCTCACACACATCACACCACACACTCATTCCCCTCACACACATCACACACTCATTCCCCTCACACACATCTCACCACACACTCATTCCCCTCACACACACCACACCACACACTCATTCCCCTCACACACACCACACACTCATTCCCCTCACACACATCACACCACACACTCATTCCCCTCACACACACCACACCACACACTCATTCCCCTCACACACACCACACACTCATTCCCCTCACACACACCACACCACACACTCATTCCCTTCACACACACCACACCACACACTCATTCCCCTCACACACACCACACACTCATTCCCCTCACACACACACTCATTCCCCTCACACACATCTCACCACACACTCATTCCCCTCACACACACACCACACCACACACTCATTCCCTTCACACACACCACACCACACACTCATTCCCCTCACACACACCACACACTCATTCCCCTCACACACACACTCATTCCCCTCACACACATCTCACCACACACTCATTCCCCTCACACACATCTCCCCACACACTCATTCCCCTCACACCACACACTCATTCCCCTCACACACATCACACCACACACTCATTCCCCTCACACACATCTCCCCACACACTCATTCCCCTCACACACATCACACACACACTCATTCCCCTCACACACACCACACCACACACTCATTCCCCTCACACACACACACATCACACCACACACTCATTCCCCTCACACACATCACACCACACACTCATTCCCCTCACACACACACATCTCACCACACACTCATTCCCCTCACACCACACACTCATTCCCCTCACACACACCACACACTCATTCCCCTCACACACACCACACACTCATTCCCCTCACACACACCACACACTCATTCCCCTCACACACACCACACCACAC
>CM050220.1:1130000-1135000 GCA_027475355.1 Coilia nasus | reverse complement strand
CAGAAAAGAAAATGCATTATTATTTTAGGGAGAGAGACAGACAGAGAGAGAGAGACAGGGAGAAAGACAGAGAGAGAGAGAGAGAGAGGAAGAGAACTGGAGAACTTTTTTACAACACAGTAACACACACACACACACACGCACACACACACACACACACACACACACACACACACACACACACACACACACACACACACACACACACACACACACACACACACACACACACACACACTTTAGGCTCCAATCTGTGGAAACACGGCTACTTGTATTAGCATAATAAACATAACTGGAGGAGTTCCTTTGTTATGGGGCTTTTAAAAATGGAAACACTGAAGTGGAAGAGCACACACACACACACATCCACACACACACATACACATACACACACACACACATACACATACACACACACACCCACACACAAACACACACACACACACACACACAGACAGGCACTGAAGTGGAAAAGCACATCAGTATGGAGATGACTAGCGTTGTGCTATGGCGCTAATTACAGGCTAATCAGTGCAGCCGCTGTCTGAGTGCTCCAAGCCTGGCCTCACACTAATGCCCGCTCAAGTGGGAATGCTGTACGCAGTGACACACACACACACACACACATATATAAACCGAGACAAACACCTCACACATACACACCACACACACACACACACACACATATATATGTAAACACACACACACACACATATATGTAAACACACACACACACTTCACACATACACACACACACACACATATATGTAAACACACACACACACACACACTTCACACATACACACACACACACACACACACACACACACACACACACATATATGTAAACACACACACACACTTCACATACACACACACACACACACACACACATATATGTAAACACACACACACACACACACACACACACACATATATTTATATCCCCCTTACTGACGTCTGACCTAGACAGTGTCTGGTCTGGGAGTGGCTGTGTTCTTGATTTTCTACCTCTGTGTGTGTGTGTGTGTGTGTGTGTGTGTGTGTGTGTGCCGGGGGCGGGTTCCAGGTCAGCTCTGGGGCAGACTGTTCTGTTGTGTAACTGTGTGTGTGTGTGTGTGTGTGTGTGTGTGTGTGTCACCACTGACTAACTGAGGTTAGGAGTGCCATTTTAGGGAGATCCAGTTAAAGTGGTGAGGGCTCATTGATTTACCCAGAACCCCCCTCTACTGCTGATTACCCAGAATCCCCTGTGCTTCTGACTGAGTGCTGGGGGAGCCGTAAATGGTTTAGGGGGCGACTGTCACGTCTTCCTCCTACACTACTTTATCCTCCTCTTCCTCGCCTTCACCCAGACACTAAGAGAAGAACAAGGGGCAATGACGCAGAGAGAGAAAGAGGGAGAGAGAGAGAGTAAGAGAGAGATAGAGACAGAGGGAGAGAGAGAGAGAAAGAGAGAGAGAGAGAGTAAGAGAGAGAGAGAGAGAGACAGAGAGAGAGAGAAGGAGACAGAAAGAGGGAGAGAGAGAGAGAGTAAGAGAGAGAGAGAGACAGAGGGAGAGAGAGAGAGAAAGAGAGAGAGAGAGAGTAAGAGAGAGAGAGAGAGAGACAGAGAGAGAGAGAAGGAGGCAGAAAGAGGGAGAGAGAGAGAGAGTAAGAGAGAGAGAGAGAGAGGGAGACAGAGAGAGACAAAGAGAGAGAGAAAGGGAGAAAGAGAGAGTAAGAGAGAGAGAGACAGAGGGAGAGAGAGGGAGTAAGTGAGAGAGAGAGAGGGAGACAGAGAGAGACAAAGAGAGAGAGAAAGAGGGAGAGAGAGAGAGACAAAGAGAGAGAGAAAGAGGGAGAGAGAGAGAGTAAGAGAGAGAGAGACAGAGGGAGAGAGAGAGAGTAAGAGAGAGAGAGGGAGACAGAGAGAGAGAAAGAGAGAGAGAGAGAGACAGAGAGAGAGAGAACGAGAGAGAGAGAGAGTAAGAGAGAGAGAGAGAGAGACAGAGAGAGAGAGGGAGACAGAGAGAGAGAAAGAGAGAGAGAGAGGAGTGCGAGGTCAAGAGAGAAGGGACAGCTTTGTGGTTTGGTAATGTGGTTGTGGAAAGACAAATAGCTAGAATCAATCTAGCTATTGATCAGACTAAACTGTAGATGGAATAGGGTTGTAGCCTGGCAAACCAGCCCCTCCACAGGGCCTTCTAGCCTGGTAAACCAGCCCCTCCACAGGGCCTTCTAGCCTGGTAAACCAGCCCCTCCACAGGGCCTTCTAGTCTGGCAGACCAGCCCCTCTACAGGGCCTTCTAGCCTGGCAAACCAGCCCCTCTACAGGGCCTTCTAGCCTGGCAAACCAGCCCCTCCCCAGGGCCTTCTAACCTGGTAAACCAGCCCCTCCACAGGGCCTTCTAGCCTGGTAAACCAGCCCCTCTACAGGGCCTTCTAGCCTGGTAAACCAGCCCCTCCACAGGGCCTTCTAGCCTGGTAAACCAGCCCCTCATACAGAGGCTCTGGGGCGGAGGCTGTGAGAACCTTTACCCAATCGCTAACGTCTGCTCGTCACGTATGCAATTAGCACTGCCTACGCACTACAATTCAAATGTAGCACACAAAGTCAACGTCATGGCTCACGAACACACCCCCTGTTCGCTGATTGGCTAGGAGTTGCTCAGTCCTTTTACGTGAACTTGAACAGCCTCCGGTCCAGACCCTCTGTACAAAATGAACTGAAGTATGAGGAGCAGGTTTGCCAGGCTAATAGGGGGTGGGGTTGGGGTGGGTTTGCCAGGCTAATGAGAGTGGTGGGGTTGGGGTGGGTTTGGGGTATTTACAGTAAGTGGTGAGAAATGGTAAGGGTATCTGGACAACCGCACATGGGTGATGGCTGCACTTTGGAGCTAAAGCTTCATATGGAAGTGAATGAAAAGATAGACAGACATACTACAGACTTTCCATTACGATTGCATTCATAAGACTCTATAAACACATTCAAAAAGGCGTATAATGCCTTCATAAAGCTTAATAATGGTTAAGGTAGTATTCAAAACTATTTATACATACTTATGACTGCAGTCATAAGGCAGGTAAAGCTTTAAAACCAAGAATGCATTGTGTCTCTTGAGAGACGGAGATGGATGTAGACAGACAGACGAACAAATTGAGATGCATACACATACACATATACACACGGACAGACATACATACACACATATATACACACGGACAGACAGACATACATACACATATACACATGGACAGACAGACATACACACACATATACACACGGACAGACATACATACACACATATACACACGGACAGACATGCATACACATACACATATACACACGGACAGACATACTTACACATATACACATGGACAGACAGACATACATACACACACATATACACACAGACAGACATACATACTTACACATATACACACGGACAGAAAGACATACACATACACATATACACACACGGACAGACAGACATACATACACACACATATACACACAGACAGACATACATACTTACACATATACACACGGACAGACAGACATACACATACACATATACACACACGGACAGACAGACAGACAGACATACATACACATATACACACAGACAGACATACATACATACACATATACACACAGACAGACAGACATACACACATACACATATACACACACGGACAGACAGACAGACATACATACACATAGACACCAGTGTTGTATAGTAACGAAGTAATAATACTTCACTACTGTACTTAAGTACATTTTGGAAGAATTTGTACTTGAGTTTTTGATAACTTTTACTTTTACTATATTTACGAACCTAATTGCATACTTTTACTCTGATACATTTTAAATATGCCGTTTAGTTACTCGTTACCAAAAAAAAAAACTGACTGCAATGAAGTCAGGACGTGCCTGGCTTGTTCGCAATTGCCACTTGCACATGACAACCAATAGGCTACACCTGTTGGCCTCACGCAGTAAGCTAGCTTCGCACTCAGTCCTGATGGAAGAGAAGATGGACACAGCAGTGTTTTATAATTTTTTTTTCTTGATGGGGTGATGTACGCCTCATTTTCAGCACTGACTTAATCTTATTTTAAAAAACAAAGGTTTACAAAAAAAAGGTTTCAACCTGTGGTCTCCATCTTCAGATGCCAGATAACATTCAGTTTTCTCTCCCCTTTTGTTTATAATGACAGCAATTGGTCATGCGTGTGCATTTTCCGCAGTGTAATTGCTTGTCATTTAAGATTAACCATAGTTGCTAAATGACCTTTACAGTTAACCAAAATATAAAAAAAATATTACAAATTCAGACTGCCTATGCCTGTTATTAACTTTTACTTGTACTTTTAATTACACTACTTGAGTACATTTATTTTTAAATTACTTGTCATACTTAAGTACTAGCAATTCTTGCGATACTTTAAGACTTTAACTCAAGTAACATTTCAGTCAGTGACTTTGACTTTTACCAAAGTCATTTTTTGAAGGAGTACCTATACTTTTACTTGAGTGTGATTTTCCAGTACTTTATACAACACTGGTAGACACACAGACAGACAGACAGACATACTTACACATAGACACACAGACAGACAGACAGACATACATACACATAGACACACAGACAGACAGACATACATACACATACACACACGGACAGACAGACATACATACACATACACATACACATAGACACACAGACAGACAGACATACATACACACATACACATAGACACACAGACAGACAGACATACATACATACATACACATAGACACACAGACAGACATACATACATACATACATACACACAGACACACAGACAGACATACACACACAGACACACACGGACAGACATATGGATAGACAAACATACACATAGACACACGGACAGACATACACACACAGACACACACACAGACAGACATACACACACAGACACACACGGACAGACATATGGATAGACAAACACACACAGACACACACGGACAG
>CM050220.1:1092500-1125000 GCA_027475355.1 Coilia nasus | reverse complement strand
ACACACACACACACACACACCCTGACACACACACACACACACACACAAACACACGCTTGTTTTGGACTGTTGAGTTCTCATGACCATAGACTGTTAAGGCTCTCATGACCATAGACTGCTCAGAGTTCTCATGACCATAGACTGCCCCTACCTCTTATGACCATAGACTGCCCCTACCTCTTATGACCATAGACTGCCCCTACCTCTCATGACCATAGACTGCTCAGAGTTCTCATGACCATAGACTGCCCCTACCTCTTATGACCATAGACTGTTATGACCATAGCTCCATCTCTTCATGAGTGTGTGTGTATGCTCTCTCTTCATGAGTGTGTGTGTATGCTCTCTTCATGAGTGTGTGTGTATGCTCTCTTCATGAGTGTGTGTGTATGCTCCATCTCTTCATGAGTGTGTGTGTATGCTCTCTTCATGAGTGTGTGTGTATGTGTGTATGCTCTCTGCATGAGTGTGTGTGTATGCTCTCTCTTCATGTGTGTGTGTGTGTATGTGTGTATGCTCTCTGCATGAGTGTGTGTGTATGCTCTCTTCATGAGTGTGTGTGTATGCTCTCTTCATGAGTGTGTGTGTGTATGCTCTCTTCATGAGTGTGTGTGTATGCTCTCTTCATGAGTGTGTGTGTATGCTCTCTTCATGAGTGTGTGTGTATGCTCTCTTCATGAGTGTGTGTGTATGCTCTCTTCATGAGTGTGTGTGTATGCTCTCTGCATGAGTGTGTGTGTATGCTCTCTCTTCATGTGTGTGTGTGTATGTGTGTATGCTCTCTGCATGAGTGTGTGTGTATGCTCTCTTCATGAGTGTGTGTGTATGCTCTCTTCATGAGTGTGTGTGTATGCTCTCTGCATGAGTGTGTGTGTATGCTCTCTGCATGAGTGTGTGTGTATGCTCTCTTCATGAGTGTGTGTGTATGCTCTCTTCATGAGTGTGTGTGTATGCTCCATCTCTTCATGAGTGTGTGTGTGTATGCTCTCTTCATGAGTGTGTGTGTATGTGTGTATGCTCTCTTCATGAGTATGTGTGTATGTGTGTATGCTCTCTTCATGAGTGTGTGTGTATGTGCGTATGTGAAGCTACATGAAGCAAATGCATCACTGAATGTTTTTGACTGTGGACCCATCCTGAGCACAGTTACCAAACCTCTGGAAAAATAATGTTAGCCAGAAAAAGGCAGCCTTCTTTTCTTCAGGGCTGCATCTGGATTCCTTTATGTGAAGCCAAGACAATTTCTTATTCGTTTAACTATTTTATAATTTGGGGACGATGTTTTGACAGTCTCATGAATTCTCCAACCCGTTCACATCGCTGTCGATGAAGCAATGTAGAGAAGGGCGTTTTGAAGACAGCAACAGGTGCTGAAACCATTAGAATCCCTTCCTCCCGTTTAGTGTTGTTGAAGGTCATGACAGCGGTCTTTTTACAGTTGGTTAACAGCAAATAAGCAGACACGAATTTATATCACTCCACAAGAATCATCTTTAACCTGGTCTGGCTGGTGCCTTCAATATTCAATAAGTGACTTAACAAAAACAGAAATCAACATGTACAAAGTTTCAATTCCTCTCAAGACCACTTTTCACAACATTACTTCCCGCCATAATCAAATGTCTTTGAAATTGGAATGTTCCACTTGGACAGCTCCGGAGGGGAACATAGTAAAAAAATAATTATGATTAGACACCAAATGAGATTAAAAGCCTCAAAATGATTAATGAGATTTGTTTAATTAAATCACTACAGTTAAGGTGTTTGGATATATAGATATTAATGAAGCTGTATCAACACATACATAACCTGTAGGCGTTATTTTCCAAAACCAGTCCATTACTTCCAGGCCGACTGGTCCATTCCTTAAAAAAAGTTTTCAGAATAGCCGCTACGTGATCCACAGAAGAGCGATGTCTCAGCTGCAGGGCAGGAGCTAGAGAGTTAGCTCAATCAACTAGTCGGTTAAAACATAACTGACATTTATTTACCCATCATTTGTTTAATTTATTTTTGTCTGCACTAGACTGGCGCCAGACGTCCTCCACTTTAATATGGACGAAACGTCGGTAAGTTTATGTAAAGATTCTGGCGGAATGTAGGCCTAGCTATCCCTAGCCAAGAAATTGTCGAGCTAGTTAGCAGTAGATCAAGCAAGCGTTCGTTGTACATGTGTGTATACCTGTATCCGTAGGAGCATGTATGTGTTCAACGTTAAAGTGTTGATGAGTTTGGTTGTGCATACAGTTACTGTGGACGCCATCTGTATAGGTCCGAGTTCTGCGTTTATGTGGTTTGATGCCATTGTGTTTACAATGCATGGCTAGGCTGCAGATTGAACAATGTTAGTCTTTTCGATCACCATCTGCTAATAGAGCAGCAAGACCAATATTATTTCAGTTAGTCTATAGTCCATAGCCTTGTAAACAAATAATAAGTACTGTACATGATTTTCGTTTCACCTCATCTCTGTTTATTCAAGGAGAACTGATCAATGAAATTATGAGTGCAAAGTCAGTTTGTAAGGCTGAATGTTTTTATTTCTCACCGAAGTTTATCTCTAACCAGACCCAGTCCAGCTCCCCTCCCCCGAGTTCTGCCTCTCCCCACCAAATGGCTCCGCTGCCGGTACATCATGCTCCACGGTACGGCACAGTGATCCCCAATCGCATATTTGTCGGCGGTATTGACACAAAGGTGAGTGTCTTACTACTAATGTAAGCCTTTGTTCTTCTTTTCATTTCTTTCTAACTCCCTGCCATCAGAACAGGTGTAGCAGGTGCACTGAATCGGTTACTTTTGTTCGCAAATGACAGTGTATTGTTTACGTCTGATAGAGCGCTTGTTATGTCTGTCCGTCTAACCCACAGACAAGCGAAAGTGATCTGAGGCGTTTTTTCTCCCATTACGGGGCTGTCAGAGAAGTAAAGATTGTCATTGACCGGGCTGGCGTGTCAAAGGGGTAAACTTGTGTTTCATTTTGTTATAGTTGTTGTTTTGCATAAAACACACATTCATTTTCCATATGGTCTTTTGCTGGTGGTGTAGATACGGCTTTGTCACCTTTGAAACAGAAGAGGATGCCCAGAAAGTCCTTCAGGAAGTAAGTCGAATGAGTCCCGTCTGACCCATCGTGAAACAGAAATAGCACACACACAGCTCTGAAAGAATATAATTTACAGTTCCCTTGATATCAAGAGCTGGGGTCTTCTGTACATGTTAACATAGTTATGTATTTACGCAGCTATTTCTGCCCCATGTGCAGTGTCCGTTAGCCACATTAGCGTGTTAGCCGGGGCAGATGCTGCTGTGGCTAATGCGGTGGCCATGCCAGGGTAGTTATCGGGGTGTGGGTTACATGCGGGGGGCTTAGTGCTTCTGAGCGCGTGCACACACGGCATGTCCAGCATGTAGCCGCCTTATTCAATATCTCCACCGCTCCTACCTGATGTCTTCTCTTTTCTCTCTCTCTCTCTTTCCTCTTTTCTCTCTCTCTCTCTATCTCTGTATCTGTTTTTCCCCCTCCATTGCCTTTCTTGCTCTATCCATCTATCTATCTCTCTTATCTGTCTTTCTCTTTCTCTCCCTCTCTCTCTCTCTCTGACTGCAGACGGACAGGCTGTCATTCCGGGACAAGACGCTCAACATTGGACAGGCCATCCGCAAGCAGCAAGTGGGCATGCTCTGTAAGAGGTTTTGGACCGTGCTCTACCTGTAGTTAAAATCGTGCTTTTGAGATGAACTGTGCTGTGCTCTACCTGTAGTTAAAATCATGCTTTTGAGATTAATTATGCTGTGCTCTACCTGTAGCTAAAATTATGCTTTTGAGATGAACTGTGCTGTGCTCTACCTGTAGTTAAAATCGTGCTTTTGAGATGAACTGTGCTGTGCTCTACCTGTAGTTAAAATCATGCTTTTGAGATTAATTATGCTGTGCTCTACCTGTAGCTAAAATTATGCTTTTGAGATGAACTGTGCTGTGCTCTACCTGTAGTTAAAATCATGCTTTTGAGATGAATTATGCTGTGCTCTACCTGTAGCTAAAATCATGCTTTTGAGATGAACTATGCCGTGCATTCAGTGCATTCCTGTTTACGCTGTCATTAGCTGTGTTTTAATTCCTGCATGTGGGTATCATACTGTAGGCCTATTTCCAGCTAGCTCCTTTCTCAATGTGTCAAGTGTTTTACAGGTGCTGTGTGCAACAGTAATTGCCATTTTCTTGTTGACAATAGTAGCATTAATCTGTTTGTCTTGTTAGCGTGTTGCACATACTTACTATACTCCCAGTGCTACAATAGAATAGTGCGTGTATGAATGCTAGCCCCTTACACACTCCCTGAGCTACAATAGAAGGGTGTGTGTATGAATGCTAGCCCCTTACACACTCCCTGAGCTACAATAGAAGAGTGTGTGTATGAATGCTAGCTGCTTACACACTCCCTGAGCTACAATAGAAGAGTGTGTGTATGAATGCTAGCTGCTTACACACTCCCTGAGCTACAATAGAAGGGTGTGTGTATGAATGCTAGCTGCTTACACACTCCCAGTGCTACAATAGAATAGTGTGTGTATGAATGCTAGCTGCTTACACACTCCCTGAGCTACAATAGAAGAGTGTGTGTATGAATGCTAGCCCCTTACACACTCCCTGAGCTACAATAGAATAGTGTGTGTATGAATGCTAGCTGCTTACACACTCCCTGAGCTACAATAGAAGAGTGTGTGTATGAATGCTAGCCCCTTACACACTCCCTGAGCTACAATAGAATAGTGTGTGTATGAATGCTAGCTGCTTACACACTCCCAGTGCTACAATAGAAGGGTGTGTGTATGAATGCTAGCTGCTTACACACTCCCTGAGCTACAATAGAAGGGTGTGTGTATGAATGCTAGCTGCTTACACACTCCCTGAGCTACAATAGAATGGTGTGTGTATGAATGCTAGCTCCTCCCCTCACCGTGCGGCACCTGTCTCTGTGGCTCAGCAGGTGGACTAGTGGCGTCCGGCCTGAACGCCCCCCTGCCCCCCCCTACCCCCTGCAGCACCATGTACCTGACCACCCCCACAGGGTACCCCTACACCTACCACAACGGAGTGGCCTACTTCCAGCCCCCTGACATGGCAGCAACCACCACACACACACACTGGCCCGTGAGTACCACACACACACACACACTGGCCCATGAGTACCACACACACACACACGCACACAATGGCCCGTAAGTACCACACACACACACGCACACACTTTCCCATGAGTACCACACACACACACACACACACACACACACACACATACACACACACACTTTCCCATGAGTACCACACACACACACACACACACAAGACGTGCACGCACACACATACACACAGGCCCGTGAGTACACACACAAACACACAGATAAATATATTATAAATATATATTATATATAGATATATAACTACAAATACGTACCTAGTGCATTACTAGAGAATGTATGTATTATGTAAGGGATAATGGACGACAAGTCCGGATATCAGAAAGTTAATGCACGTTCGAGGTGGTAATGTGGCCACGATGCGAAGTGCGTTAACTTTCTGATATCCGAACACCGTGAAGTCCATTATCCCGCTTATACCACGGTTACCACACGTCTGATGTTAACTTCAGGTCATCATTTCCACTTTTTAATCGCTAAAACAAACTTTTTTGTAGAACTACTTCCATCCGCCACAAGATGTGTCTTTTCATAACTTACTGGACAAACTGCCGCTGCTAATTCCAAACTGGAGGTTGCTATGGCCATGAGCCAGTCGTTAGTTCCATGACTTTGGTTGTCAAGCTAGCTATTACAAAGTTCTGTTAAGCCTTGCTTAGCAAAATCACATTAGTAAAGAGTTCAAATGCAGTGTGACAGCACTAAAAGACGATCTTAGAGGCATATAACATGTTGCAACTTTGTGTTCTTCCATCTGCTTATCATTTGCTAAAGCTGTCACATCTTTACTGTTTATTTACAGTTCACCACAAACTTGGCGCGTTGATACATAAACATGATACGGTCGGAAAGCAGGGACTACTTCATAGGTGTGCGTATATAGAAAGTTAATAACCGTTCTAAAGGACGCATCACAATGTGAAATTGAAGGAAGCCGTGGTATCATATAGTGTTATTCCATCTAGCTGTGTGTGTGTGTGTGTGTGTGTATGTGTCTGTGTCTGTGTCTGTGTGTGTGTGCGCGCATGTGTGTGTGTTTCAGTCTCATTCTGTGTCTGGGTCCCCTGCCATGGTGGCCCCTCCAGTCTACCCTCAACCTGCATACCATCATGCCTACCAGGTTATTACTATTATTATTATTAGTATTAGTATTATTATTATTATTACTAATACTACTACAGATGTCAGGAATTCTGTTATGACAGTAAATGACAGGTGTCCTCTCTCTTCCCCTCTGTAGACTCCTGGCCAGTGCGTGATTCCATCTCACCACTGGGGTATTTCTCAGGTAGTGCTGGAATACAGGATACACCTGTGTGACTGTATTATAATGGATACACCTGTGTGACTGTATTATAATGGGTTACAGGATACACCTGTGTGACTGTATTATAATGGGATACACCTGTGTGACTATTATAATGGATACACCTGTGTGACTGTATTATAATGGGTTACAGGATACACCTGTATGACTGTATTATAATGGGTTACAGGACACACCTGTATGACTGTATTATAACGATTTTACAGGATACACCTGTGTGACTGAAGCATCTTATACACTAATGGAAATGTTTGTATTTGTATGCCTTTGCTTTATGTTTACACGTGCGTGTGTGTTTGTGTGTGTGTGGGGGTGTGCATGTGTGTCTGTGGGTGTGGGTGTGACTGTGTGTGAGTGTGCATGTGTGTGTGTGCGCATGTGTATGTGTGTGAGTGTGTGTGTGTGTGTGCGCATGTGTGTGTGTGTGTGTGTGTGTGTGTGTGCGCATGTGTGTGTGTTCATGTGTGTGTGTGTGTGTGCGCATGTGCGTGTGTGTGTGTGTGTGTGTGTGTGCGCGCATGTGTATGTGTGTGAGTGTGTGTGTGTGTGCGCATGTGCATGTGTGTGTGTGCGCATATGTGTGTGTGCGTGCGTGTGTGCGCATATGTGTGTGTGCGTGCGTGTGTGTGTGTGTGTGTGTGTGCGCGCGTGCGCGTGTGTGTGTGTGCGCGCGCGTGTGTGTGTGTGTGTAGTGTCCAGTGGCCTCTAGCCCCATGATGTACCAGCAGCCCTCTGAGCTGCACTGCCATCCTGTGGAGATGGCTGCAGACGGCGGCTGTGCCCAGCCCTCCATGCCCCTCACCGACCCACCCCTGGCAGAGGTACACCAGGCCTCCTCTCCTCTCCTCCCCTCCTCTCTTCTCCTCTCCTCCCCTCTTCTCCTCCTCTCCTCTCTCCTCCCCTCCTCTGCTCCCCTCCTCTCCTCTCCTCTCTCCTCTCCTCCTCTCCTCTCTTCTCCTCCCCTCTCCTCTCTCCTCCTCTCCTCTCTCCTCCTCCCCTCTCCTCTCTCCTCCTGCCCTCTCTTCTCTTCTCTCCTCCTCTCCTCTCCTCTCCTCCCCTCTTCTCCTCCCCTCCTCTCCTCTCCTCCCCTCCTCTCCTCTCTCCTCCCCTCCTCTCCCCTCCTCTTCTCCCCTCCTCTCCTCCTCTGCTCTCTTCTCCTCTTCTCTCCTCCCCTCCCCTCCTCTCCTCTCTCCTCTCATCTCCTCCTCCCCTCTCCTCTCCCCTCCTCTTCTCTCTCCTCTCCTTCTCTGCTCTCCTCTCCTCCATGCCCCTCACCGACCCACCCCTGCCAGAGGTACACCAGGCCTAGAGACCCTTCCTCTCCTCTCCTCTCCTCTTCCCTCCTTTCTCCTCGCCTCTTCTCTCCTCCCTTCCTCTCCTCTCCTCTTCCCTCCTTTCCTCTCCTCTACAACTCTCCTCTCTTATTCTCTCTTCTCCTCTCCTCTTGTACCCCTCCCCTCTTCTCCTCTCCTCCCCACCCCTCCTCTCCTCTCTCCTCCTCTCCTCTCCTCTCCTCCATGCCCCTCACTGACCCACCCCTGGCAGAGGTACACCTGCCCTCCCCTCTCCTCTTCTCTCCTTCTCTCCTCCTCTCCTCTTCTCTCCTTCTCTCCTCCCCTCCTCTCTTCTCCTCCCCTCGTCTGCTCTCCTCCCCACCCCTCCTCTACTCTCCTCCTCTCTTCTCCTCTCCTCCCCTCCTCTCCTCTTCTCTTCTCCTCCCCTCCCCTCCCCTCCCCTCCTCTGCTCTCCTCCCCACCCCTCTCCTCCATGCAGAGGTACACTACCCCTCCTCTGTTCTCTCTCTCCTCTGCCCCCCTCTCCTCTCCTCTGCCCCCCTCTCCTCTCCTCTCCTCTCCTCTCTTCTCTTCTCCTCTTCTCCTCTCCTCCACGCCCCTCATCGATGCATCCCTGGCAGAGGTACACCTGCCCTCCCCTCTCCTCTCCTCTCCTCCCCTCCTCTCCTCTCCTCTCCTCTCCCCTTCTCTCCTCCCCTCCTCTCCTCTCCTCTCCTCTTCTATCCTCCCCTCCTCTGTTCTCTCCTCTCCTCTCCTCCATGCCCCTCATCGATGCATCCCTGGCAGAGGTACACCACCCCTCCTCTCTTCTCTCCTCCCCACCCCTCTCTTCTCCTTTCCTCTTCTCCCCTCTCCTCTCCTCTCCTCTCCTCTCTTCTCCCCTCTCCTCTCCTCTCCTCACCTCTCTGTTTGTGTGTAACTGTGATGACACTGGCTATGTCTCACACACACTGTGTTGTCGTGTTATAAGCCACTGCCTCCCCTCCCCCAGCAAACCCAGATGGACGTCATGGTTCAGACGTCTTACCAGCACATCTACTTACCCAGTCCTGCAGCCCCGGGAGCCATCATGATGCACCGGGAGACCACAAAGGTCAGAGGTCAATTCATGTGTACATATCTTATCATGTCATACAGGTCATGTGTACATCACAGAAAATAGTCTTTGTGTCTCTCTATGGCTCTCTTTCTGTCCCTCATGTTGTTAGTCCTAGTTTTGTTTTAATGCCTGCATTTTAAAATGGATTACATTTTTTGTTATACTAATATATATTGTGTGTGTGTGTGTGTGTGTGTGTGTGTGTGTGTGTGTGTGTGTGTGCAGGAACACAAGTTCCACTCCAGCAGGCGTGGCTTCCCTCACTCCTTCGGCGGTCGGAGGAGTGGGTGTGGCCACATCAGCTCCTCCCACGTGCATAATGGCCACGCCCCCACTGAGCCGCCCGAGATTCCTGCTCCACAGACCACTGAGCTCCTCTGAACACGCCACATAAACACACACAGGCCCTCCTGCCCCTCCTCCACGTCGCTCCTCCTCCTCCAGCTGTGGGCCTCATACCAGCAACACCTCAGCACCTCCTCTGCCCTCCTCCTGTTCCTCCTCTTATGGGCCACATACCAGCAGGACCTCCTGCACCTCCTATGGCCTCCTCCTCCTCCAGCTGTGGGCCACATCCCAACAGGACCTCCTGCACCTCCTCTGCCCTCCTCCTGCTCCTCCTCTTATGGGCCACATCCCAACAGGACCTCCTGCACCACCTCATCGCTTCTCCTGCTCCTCCTCCGCTTGTGGACCACACACTAACAGGACCTCCTGCACCACCTCCACATCACTCCTCCTCCTTCAGCTATGGGCCTCATACCAACAGGACCTCAGCACCTCCCCTGGCCTCCTCTTGCTCCTCCTGTGGGCCACATACACACAGGACCTCAGCACCTCCATGTTATGGCGCATATGATGCTACCTGCCATTGCTCATCTAAGGCTTTTGCCATCACCACCACCCTGCACCACCCGGGGGTGCTGTTCCACTGCCACATGATACTGTTTCTCATCTAAGACTTGTGCCATCAGCCCATCGCCACGGGAAGCCACCTCAGGGATGACAGCACTGAATGCCACCTGTGTCCTGCTCTGGAGGTGCTCTCAGATGCTCTGACAAACTTAAGGAGATATTGGTATTTGCACTGAGATGGTTAAAGCCATCGGAAACATTTTGGTTCTCATTTTTACTGTAGTAATTTTACAGTCAGCATTTGCTGTTATTTTATTTGATTGTTTTGAATGTCTAAGTGTTGTCTGCAAACAGTTGCTAAGATAATGCAAACAAGCACAGGGTTTTTCTGCAGTGTCTGTCAGTGTCTCTGCACCTTCTTCATCCAGACATCCGTTTTACCATCATACTTCAGATGTTCTTCAGAAAGATACAGATCATACTTCAGATGTTCTTCAGAAAGATACAGATCATACTTTAGATGTTCTTCAGAAAGATACAGGTCTTCACACGGTAGGTAGCTTTTTAAGAGCTCTTTGCTCAGCAGAGTTCTGGGGTTCATCCACTGCAAAGAACACCCATCTGCCCAGCAAAGCTCCCCATCAAAGTTACACTGCTCTCAGAAACACTAGAATTTTCACTTAGGAAAAAGCTTTTTGTATGTAATGCTGTCAAAATCTCCATCTTGTGGACAAACTAAAAACTACTCCTTCCAGAATAATCCACTGTCATAACTTGCAGCAGATGTCACAGTATAATGCTATGATGTCTAAACTATGACGCATTTCAAACAGAAGCCACTGCAGTCTATTAACAGACACTGTGTCATTTACATCAGGAGTTAACACTGAAGGCCACACACACACATGCATACACAAGGGTATACCTAAATAAGGGTTACAGTGAGATCCACAGGGTTACTACAATACTACAGGATTACTACAGTATCGATCATATATTTAGTTCATTAAGTTTTTTTTTATACAGAATGCATGCATATATAAGATGGTGTCTTGAATCATAAGTTAATATATGTGGTGTCAGTACACAATAAGTTTTTGTATTGTAGAAGTGAGTCTCAGACCAGTATAATAATTATATATATAAATATAAAACAAACACTATTGTACTAAATAACTTACATAGACTAATATGTTGCCATTGTGGCTTCATAAAATGTAATTATTTCACTTTGACATTTTTCAGAGTAGCTCAGCTCAGAAGATGCTTTTTTCTTCTTTCCCATTATGTACTTTTTTTCTCTCATTGTACCACACACACACACATACATACACACACACACACACTACCACCACCACCCGACCACTAGTGTCCTCCATTTACACTTTCTGTCTCTGGTTAAATGATATTCTGAAGAACAATTCACCACAGAAAACGCAAACAAGCCTTGTTGTAAATAAATGAGTGTGTTTTCTGCCTTTGTCTGGGTACTACCCTGATGATCCTGACGATGAAGGCACACACAGGGGAGTTGCCTGTAATACGGCACTGTGAACCCTTATCGTTCCAAGACTGAAACCACCCAATTAAGAAAGGAAAAACATAACAGCAAAACAAATTAACGTACGAACATATTGAATTATATGTGGTTAAAAATCACCTAAGTAGCAACTACATTGTGCTGCAGTTCTCTCATCTGCATCTAGATGTAGAGGTTTTAGAAGAGTTCAAAGGGTTTCTTTAGTTTTTTACATTAAGAGTCGGAGATGAGTGAGAGAAAACTATGGGTACCGATATTGACTCTTGAAGGATACGATCACCATTAAAACACATGCCTTGCCATATTTGTATGCTGTTCAATCTGTCATTTCTGTTAGGGGAACTTGTTTTTTTTTCTCACCTGATACTTAGCAGTGCTTAAAAGAAAAAGTCTTTGGGAACCCTTCCTGTATTTTGATTATTGGTCATTAGTCCTAAAACGGGTGTTCAGGTTAAGCTGTGTGTGACTTTTACTCTCCTGTTTGTTAGTTTTAGTGTCAGTCAGGAGATGGCTAACCGCCATATATGTTTACATGTGTGTTTTAGTTCATACCTGCTGCGTCTTTAAAATGTTCATGTTTTGTGGTTTAAATTTAAGAATAATACACAAAAAAGCAATTCACTGTTCATTTTCTGAATGCAAAGTTTGTTAATAAAAGATTTCAGCAAAGTAGTCCTGTTGTTTTTCAGTAAAACGTATTAATAGTAGTCCTTACTTTTGGAAGTGCACTGATGTTTACCTGACACAAATAGAGGCCGTTGAAAATTCAATTGATCACCAAATTTTGCAAGTGTCAAAAAAGCAAACTACTTCATAGCTTTGCATATATCTATGTTTAAATGTTATTCTCAAGAATTTACCATAGAAAACTCAAACAAGCCTTGGTGTAAATAATTTGAATAGCTAATTTATTTTACATACAAATGTTTTCAAATTTTTTAATTGACAATACAAAACGGGTTGTATTAATGTACAACATTTCTCTTCTCTATAAGAAACAATAACTTAAATAAATGAGAGGAAAAGTTGATAAGACCAAGCTGACATGGCTTAGCAAATGACACTGTGTTCTTAAGACCAGGAAATGACTATGATTAATTCTCCCTTTAGAAAACAGTCAGGTCCCCACAGAGATCAGACTATCAAACATCCACTCCCGGTTTTCTGACCAGCCAACTGATTGTAACTGCTCGTTCACCACAAGACAAAGACAAAGAGTTCATCTCGCATAGACAGTTGCATGACTGTGGTAGTGTTTTTGGCAAGTGCAGAATCTACAGGCCTACACGTGGAGCCCCAGGCATGAGCGGAACAGTGTGTGTGTGTGTGGTGGATATGCATGCAATGGGAAGCAGGCAGTGAGATGGCCAGATGGTTGTGAGTGTACTAGTGCAGTCAGCCCAACATGGACACCTCAGAGCTCTATAGGTGCAGACATGTCACCAACACTTAATGTGTGTGTGTGTGTGTGTGTGTGCTTGTGCTTTTAGAAATGTAAAGTGAAGAGATGGGTTGTGAGTGTACTAGTGTAGTCAGCCCAACATGGACACCTCAGAGCTCTATAGGTGCAGACATGTCACCAACACTTAAGGTGTGTGTGTGTGTGTGTGTGTGTGTGTGTGTGTGTGTGCTTGTGCTTTTAGAAATGTAAAGTGAAGAGATGGGTTGTGAGTGTACTAGTGTAGTCAGCCCAACATGGACACCTCAGAGCTCTATAGGTGCAGACATGTCACCAACACTTAAGGTGTGTGTGTGTGTGTGCTTGTGCTTTTAGAAATGTAAAGTGAAGAGATGGGTGGCTCTAGTTTGGCACAATAAAAGTGTTGTGAACCCCCCACCAGGCCTTTACTGACCTGTGTTGTATGCAGATGACAGCAGCACATGTGTGAAGTTAGCACTTCTAAGGTACCTGGCCTTGGCAGTGTGCATGTGTGTCTTTGTGTGTGTGAACCTATGTGCGAGCGTGCACATATTAATGTGTGTGTACGTGTAATTGTGCGTTTGAATTCTTCCGGCGTGTGTGTTTGTGTGTGTGCGAGCATGCACATATTAATGTCTGTGTACGTGTAATTGTGCGTTTGAATTCCTCCGGCGTGTGTGTGACGCGTTTGGCCACAGCTGCCAGTGAATGTCCCCTCAAGCTTCGCTGTCCTCTGTGTCGGCGCTCGCACTCGTCCCCACCTCACCCCCCTCCTCCTCCTCCCCCTCCCCCTCCCCCTCCTCCGCCCCCTCCTCCTCCTCCTCCTGCCCCAGGATGGGCACGATCAGGTTGTCCTTGGACATCAGGTTGTACTTCATGACGAAGCGCGTGAAGCGGTGGCACAGGAACGTCTCGCTCTGAACAGACACCAGAGAGGAATCCCACCGTCACAATTACCCTTCAGCAGCTACATTATTACAATTACATTAATCACTGTACATCCAGCAGAACCCACCGTAGAACTATAATTATACTAACTGTATGTCGCCTTTAAAGTTACCCAAGACTGTTTTCTACCCTAATACATACATACACACATAAGAAGTATAAAAATGTCATTTCATTTCCTTAGGTGTGCCTACCTCATACGTATCAAATATCTGGCGATGGTGGAAGTAGGCGTGGGAGAATATGCGGTAGATTCGCCGACAGACGGAGCCCAGCTTGGCCACGGAGGACTCCTTAATGCTCACGCTGCACAGGAGAGGAGTTAGGATTATAATTACAGTATTACTCTATTACTACAGTATTACTAATTACAGCATTACTCTATTATTACAGCATTACTACAGCGCTACTGACAGAGGCAGAGGGAGGAGTTATAAATTATGAGTCCATTACTGTAGCTCTACTGACACGGGCTGTCAACAGTTTAAGATCCCTTAGATACAGAGGTCTAGTGACAACACAGCTGAACATGATACTACACTGTAAACTAAACAAATCCTTATGATGAAGGCCTGAAACAATAAAATAAACTATACACTCGACTCGCTATAACATGAACTGAATAGTCCAAAATTGAATCTAGACATTTATTATACTTACTAAATAGCTCACAAGCTGTTAGTATAAGTGTACTCTACTACCACACATATTATTGTAATGTATTTATCCAAGTCCTGTCTGTAGGAAGAAGCCAAGGAGGCCTGTGGATGCTGTTACCGGCTGGGAAAATACTTGTTACTGTTGAGCAGGCAAGCAGCTCCATCCAGGGTGTGTCTGGTGTAGTCTACGGCAGGGCACTGGGGACAAACAGAGCAGCGATTCAGAATGACAGATAAGCTGGTGAACACTGTACACAGTGTGTGTGTCATACACACCACACTAATCACAGAGTATGGCTGCTAATCACATTCCTTGAGTAAAACTCTCTCCACATCAACTTAAATACCAGGCTAAAAAAACACTTTAACAGTACTGGAGGTATTCAAAAAAATGGGTTTTGTGATTTTCACAACATCAGGAAATATTCCAGAAAGCAGGTTTAGTGACTTCAACAATAACGGAGTATTCAAGAAACAGGTTTAGTCACTTTAACAATATCAGGTGGTAATTCCAGAGAGTGGGTTCAGTCACTTCCTGTACTTACATGCCACTTCCTGTACTTACATGTCACTTCCTGTACTTACATGTCAACTCGGGGCAAGAAGTAAGCCTCTTAAAAGAGGTGCACTATGTCTCTGTTTTGCCATGAAGCCGTAAGAATCTTCTACGAGGGCATTTACAACCCACTCAGGGTTGACTTCTGTGGGTTAGACACCTAACCACTGAGCTGAATTACCCCTGACCTAGCGGCGCTCCATCAGCTGTGCTGGTGGACTAATGACACTGACTGTGCATGTAGTTCTGCAGCAGACAGAGAGAATGGTCTGGGGCTCAAGCTCTCACCTCTTTAGGGGTCTTGTGTGCGGCACAGAGGAATATCCACTGCTCAGTGGCCGTCATCTGCGTACACGTGTCTGGGTGGCATTCCCCCTGTGGACAGAGGACACACACACACTAACACATTACAAACAAGCACACACACTTACACATTACCAACAAACACAACCCTCACACACTTACTTACACATTACCAACAAACACAACCCTCACACATTACCAACAAACACACACACACTCACACATTACCAACAAACACAACCCTCACACATTACCAACAAAAACACACACACTAACACATTACAAACAAGCACGCACACACTTACTTACACATTACCAACAAACACAACCCTCACACACACACTCACACATTACCAACAAACACAACCCTCACACATTACCAACAAAAACACACACACTAACACATTACAAACAAGCACGCACACACTTACTTACACATTACCAACAAACACAACCCTCACACACTTACTTACACATTACCAACAAACACAACCATCACACATTACTAACAAACACACACACGCTAACACATTACCAACAAAAACACAAACACACACACATAGCCAATAAACACATAAAATAACACTGTTAGACCTGCTTTTTGAGGGAAGTCTTTGTAAACAACTACATTTAGTCTCATCCCCACATAGAGCGCAACATGACGTGGGTTTATGGTGGTGGTAAAGGCATCTCACACACCTGCCATTCTTACTAACCCTGCAGGCTAGGAGCTGCATACCACAAGAAATGAAAGATGTAACACAATAAAAGCATTGCATCACCAACAGAAAGTCTACACAAGGTCTGCAAACTGGACAGCTTCTATCAGTGCCAGCTGGACTGTTAGGGATGTTTGAGAGGTTTGTGCATGATTTTAGGAAGGTGGCAATGCTGTTTGCTGTGTAGTGCTTCCGGTTCACAGAGCAGAAGCCTGGAGAAAATAACACTGGGGACAGTACCTGAAGTTTGACTGCAAGTCCGTTCAGCTCAAGGCAAAACTGTCTATGGGGAGAAGGAAAATAAAAATAAATGAAGACAACTGAGATATAAAGAGTCAGTGGCACTCCTTTACATAGTCTAGAACTGATCCTGCAGACACAGTCTACAGTAAACATGAGGAAGCTATGCTGATACAGCTTGTGTGTGAGTTTCTCCATGTTGGAGACTGGTTTGATCTCTAATCTAACTCAGGGATAATCCATCTGACAGAAGAAGAGCCAGTTGGCATTTGTTCAGTTCTGAAAATGAAACCCTGGGCTCTTCTGCTAACAGGTTTATAACTACCGCTGGGTCAACCCAACCAGGTGTATCATCTACCCGCCTCTGTAGCACCTCCCACCCCCCCTGGGCATCAGAGTGATTGACAGGTAGGTGAGGTGTTTGACATTTAAGTCAGGTGACTTGCCTCAGGTGTTCATACTTCCACACGCCCTCATCTTGACCTTCAGGAGGCTCTAGAATGCCCTCGATGTTTGCGCAGTCCGAGCGGATGTTCTGTTGGATGTACTGGACACATTAAGGGGACCATTAAACATTTGTTTAACATTAAATAAAACTTAAACTTGTCTAATATCTGGAAATGACACTTTCGTGAAAATGATTCTGTAAAGCAGCTGGAAAATTACCCTTACCTGTTGCACAGCCAGTGTGCTGTCCATCTCCTCAAAAGATTCATCGGGCCAGTTGTAAAAATCCTGCATGCCGAGGCACAGAATTACAAATGTTATGGTTACATCAGATTATTAACATGCTATGATGAAGTAATAACATCATCACCTATGCTTGTTACATTTGCCTAAGTCAGCACTTTACAGTGCACAGCCAAACTCCTAACACCTTTGAACTTTAGTCTTTCTCCTGTCGATGAAATCACCAAAACCAGCCTTCGATCGTTTTTTTTTAAGTTAGCAAGGTATGGTAAATGGTAAAACAGCCCAGACGCTAGAAAACACTCCTCATTATAATACTATAACTGCTGCTCATTTCCAGGCACAAAACATTATAGCTGCATTGCTTACATGACTGTACGACCACTGATCAGTGATTATGTCAGCAGATATCACAACATCAGACTTTAAGCAATACTGTAACATTGTGTTTAGCCCTCTCTTCCTTGAACTAATGTGAACTAGTTTCCTGTGCTTACTAGTTTACCAGCTAGCAGTTAGCTGTTTACAGGCTAGGCCACAGTCGTGAATCAACAGGACTGATATCTACCGCTGTTATAGAAAGCTTGGAAAACATCTTTCGCCTGATAAATACACTTTGGCGAAACAGAGTGTTGGTCTTCTGAATTCTGTGCAGCTCATATAATGTACCTTCGCCTTGGTCCCTGGACGGTTTCTCCGTAACACGACAGCACCCTCGGCCATGACCATCTCGCCAAACTGTCCCGGATATGACACATTCCGACAGACATACTACACTCGCCCACTAGAGGCGCCATTTAGCCATAGACCATTCAGCCCCATGCGAGCAGCTGTGAAGTCGAAGTCCTTCTATTCAGTCTCTGGTAAAGTTTGGACAGCGCTGTTAACTGTCAGTCACATCTGTCAGTTCAAGTAACCTTTGAAGGCCTAGGCTGTGTATCCTCTGGAGGTTCGTTTTACATGGACATGAGTTTATTGTTTTTTATGTATAAATATTAAATAAATGTATACATTTCACACTTTTAGTTGCTACTGATATGTTTTTTGGCTGACAGTGTAATACCTTTAACTGCAGGTATAATGAGCCCTGACATCTTACATTCTTGTCCTGACATTGTTCCTTATAACTGACAAGCAAATACTCAGCAAGCAAAAGTATAATTTATATATGATCTTTCCCCTTTGTCTACAGAAGACTGTCCAAAATATGTAGAACTCATTACTTTTAACTAAGCATGTTGAGTGTAATTTTCAGACCGTCATTTCCATGGTGACTTTTATTATGAACTTTTACGAAATCTCCTGTCACAGCCCACATGACATTTTTGTCCAATCGTAATGTGAGAAGTTTCTGGAACTCCCTACCCCTAACCAAGAATGACAGTCATTACATTATCAAATTTTAAAATAAGTAGAGCACAGTCACTATAAAAACATAACATGTACATACTATTTTATAATTCATTTTTAAAATAATCAAAAACATCTATTATAACGTAGTTTTGTTTCATTAAATGTTCTGCACTCTACAGTATGTTTCTGTTATTCATATTGCAGGGTTCGCCGATTACAGACCGGATGCAGCAACACATGTGTACGCCAGGTTATGCATTGCATTCAATGATCTGGCTGAACTTGAATGGGACGAGGGGCAGCGTAAATCTCAATTCCATTTAATTTTATACCTGCCTGTGCAAGTGTCTTAAGGATTTTGTCCATTTCTCATTGTCACAACAAGTATACAAGTAAGTACACAGCATTCTGCCCGGTGACGTTTATACATTGTACTTACAGTTATTTAGACATATTTTATCCTACTATCGTTTAAACACGTGTGCCGTCCTTGTAAGGTTTGAATGAAGATGACAAGGACGAACTTCAGTGAACGTAGAAGATGAGAACCCAGTTACCGCGTTTGCGCTTGTTTGGATTTTATATAAAACACAGATGATATTTAACTGCATTGGTATCGTCTAGGGATGTTTAGAGGCCAGGGTAATACTTTGTTAGAGAATTAAATGCCTTTAAATTGTGGCTTAGCTTGCTAACTAGCTAACAAATTTGGCTAGCCGGTGGCATTGCAACATCATATTACTGGAAGGCTGTGGGCTGGCTAGGCTAATGTTGAGTTAAATCAAGTTAGCCAAGGGCTGGTCACGATTTTTACATTATGCATCAACATGAAGCGGGGGATCACTAGCTATTAAGCTCTCTATTGTGCACGGGGAGTTTCGTGGCTAATGGGCAGAGAAACTGTTTTACTTGACATTGCTTCTGTGTCTGTCAAACAGGAATGTTCCGTTTACCCACTTTGATGAGACAAGTCCGCCCCGTGTGCAGGGCACTAGCTCCCCATCTGACTCGTGCCTACGCCAAAGATGTCAAATTCGGAGCTGATGCACGCGCCCTCATGCTTCAAGGGGTCGACCTGCTCGCAGACGCTGTTGCAGTTACCATGGGACCCAAGGTACTAGGCAAAAGTACAATTGTGTCCGGTGAAATTTTAATTAAAATCAAGGCCACACGATTTTGTCTCAGAAAATGTGTTGTGGGCTAATTTTGTCCATTGTCTGTAGGGCCGCACAGTCATCATTGAGCAGAGTTGGGGAAGCCCGAAGGTAGGAGATCAGCTCAGTGTTTTTGATTCATTTGTATGTAGAATGTTACTGTGGCATTTTTCAAAGCTGATCTGTACTCGATGACCTCTGCCTCAAGGTCACCAAGGATGGTGTGACGGTAGCAAAGAGCATTGATCTGAAGGACAAATACAAGAACATTGGTGCCAAGCTGGTACAGGATGTGGCGAATAACACCAACGAAGAGGCGGGGGATGGCACTACCACTGCCACCGTCCTGGCCCGGGCCATTGCCAAAGAGGGCTTCGACACCATAAGCAAGGGAGCCAATCCCTTCGAAATCCGCCGCGGGGTGATGCTTGCGGTGGAAACGGTCATCTCCGAGCTGAAGAAGCTCTCCAAACCTGTCACCACACCTGAGGAAATTGCTCAGGTATATGAAAATGGACACAACCAACACTTATCTTCTAGGCTTTCGTTGTCTATCTCATATAGGGGATAGTGAAGTAAATGATGTCAGCTATACTCAAGTGCCTCTCAAGTACTTGAAGTTAAGATGTGTCACCTAGTGTGTGCTGTGGTGTCGCAACATAAGCTTCAAATAACTGTGACTTCTCGTGTTCTGTCCCTCATTCAAGGTGGCAACCATATCGGCCAATGGGGACAGCGAGGTGGGCACCATCATCTCCAACGCCATGAAGAAGGTGGGCCGCAAAGGCGTCATCACGGTAAAGGACGGCAAGACGCTTCACGACGAGCTGGAGATCATCGAGGGCCTGAAGTTTGACCGCGGCTACATCTCCCCATACTTCATCAACACAGCTAAAGGTCAGCGATAATTTGGTATATGTCTAGCCCTACTAGGGTAGCTGTAAGTTTCTAGGCTGATCTGTTCGTTCGTCTGTGTGTGTGCATGGCCAAAGGTCAAGTGGCACCACAGTCTGACCCCAGACTGGCTAAGTTGAAGTATTGCTCTTGGAGACAGTCATCAGGTTTATGGCCATTAGACCATCATAAATACTTTTAAAGGCTTTAAATTTGGCAATAACAATAATAATTTTTGTTACTATTAATTGTTATATTTACATGGTAAGATGTTAATAATAGTCTCTTAAGCAGCTGTAGGTAGGCAAGGCCAGCCTAGATGATATTTGCGAGGAAAACTAAACGTTAAACACAAGATGTTTAAAGTGTAATTATTGATTTCTGACTGTAAAAGTTAGGATATTTTCCTAATGAAATGACACATCAACAGCAGCAGATTCCTGCCCACATACTGCTGCTGGACCCATAATATACTTTATTAATAAGATCCTTTATACCCAGTGGTTAAATTGGCTTTTGCGAGGAGTGGGAGCCTTTCTTTATTCACAGTGCTCAATACCTCAATACCTCTGTCGTCTTACTATAAATACTGTAGCCGAAGTGAGGAGGAGGGCTCTGGCCCAATTTAAACAGCGCTGTTTATACCTGACAGCATTGTTCTCTGTGACCCCACCCTGACCTCTGCCCTCTGGACTGCTGTTTGCTGTGACCCCACCCTGACCTCTGCCCTCTGGGCTGCTGTTTGCTGTGACCCTTGACCTCTGCCCTCTGGGCTGGTTCCTGTCCCGCAGGTCAGAAGTGTGAGTTCCAGGACGCCTACCTGCTGCTGAGCGAGAAGAAGATCTCGAGTGTGCAGAGCATCGTCCCTGCCCTGGAGATCGCCAACCAGCACCGCAAGCCCCTCGTCATCATCGCCGAGGACGTGGACGGAGAAGCCCTCAGCACGCTCGTCCTCAACCGGTACGACTGGTCATTTCATTCCCCTGTGTGTGTGTGTGTCTGTCTGTCTGTGTCTGTGAGTGAGAGACCATAAGCAGCATGTCTGTCTGTCAGAGAGAGAGAGAGAGACTGTAATTTTTAGTGGTGATATGATTTTTCACTCTCGATCTGAATTGTTACTGATGATCTCTTGCTCTGATCTGAATTGTTACGGATAATCTGATCTTTCGCTCTGACGTGTATGTGTGTGTGAAAGAGAGAGAGACTGTAATTGCTACTTATGATCTGATCTCGCACTCTGATCTGAGTTGTCACTCTTTAGCCCTGATATGGATTATGATCTGAGTTGTCACTAATAATCTGATCTGTTGCCCTGATATGGATTATGATCTGAGTTGTCACTAATAATCTGACCTCACGCTCTGACGTGCAGCCTGAAGGTCGGCCTGCAGGTGGTGGCGGTGAAGGCGCCTGGATTCGGGGACAACAGGAAGAACATGCTGAAGGACATGGCCGTGGCCTCCGGGGGCGCTGTGAGTCTTTAGGGCCGCACGGTGACCTGTGACCTCTGACCTTTCTGAAGCACAGTGCTCAGCTTTTTTTTTTTTCTTTTTTCGTTTCTGAAGTTACATGCTGTGGTAATATTTAGGACAAGCACAGCGCTTTGTTTCTGAAGTTACATGCTGTGGGAATATTGGGGAATAAAATACTGGAGGCTTGCGGATGAGCTTTTGGTTGAGTTTAAAATCTTATTGTCTGACATCGTGATGGCTGTGTTACATTGGGCTGGACTAAGTAACATACTTTGATTCCACTTTACCAAAGAGCTCACATCGCTTAAATTGGTTACAAAAGACCTATAACGATCAGTTTATATTGGGGGTGTGTGTGTGTGTGTGTGTGTGTGTATGTGTGCAGGTGTTTGGGGATGAGGTGTACTGACCGTGTCTGTGTGTGTGTGCAGGTGTTTGGAGATGAGGTGTGCTGACCGTGTGTGTGTGTGTGTGTGTGTGTGTATTTGTGCAGGTGTTTGGGGATGAGGTGTGCTGACCGTGTGTGTGTGTATTTGTGCAGGTGTTTGGGGATGAGGTGTACTGACCTTGTGTGTGTGCAGGTGTTTGGTAATCAGGTGTACTGACCGTGTGTGTGTGTGCAGGTGTTTGGTAATCAGGTGTACTGACCGTGTGTGTGTGTGCAGGTGTTTGGCGACGAGGCGATCGCCTTGGCGCTCGAGGACATTCAGCCGCACGACTTCGGGAAGGTGGGCGAGGTGCAGGTGACGAAGGACGACACGCTGATCCTGAGGGGACGCGGCGACCCGGCGGCCATCGAGAAGCGCATCAGCGAGATCGCCGAGCAGCTGGACAACACCACCAGCGACTACGAGAAGGAGAAGCTGAACGAGCGGCTGGCCAAGCTCTCCGACGGCGTTGCCGTGCTGAAGGTGAGGGTGGGGGTGGGGCTTCAGAGTGGGGGCGGGGCTTCAAAGCATGGGGGTGGGGCTGGCCAAGCTCTCCAACGGCGTCGCCGTGCTGAAGGTGACGATGGGGGTGTGGCTTTAGATTGGGGGCGTGGCTTCAGAATGTGGGGGCGGGGCTGGCCAAGCTCTCCAACGCCGTTGCCGTGCTGAAGGCGAGGGCGGGACTTTAGAGCATGGTGGTTGGGGCGGGGGTCCAGAGAGCAGGAGGCATTCTTCAGGTTGTAGGGTGTGGCTTTAGAGAGTGGGGGTGGTTCTTTAGGAGGTGTGAGGGGTTGGTGATGGATCTGTCATGAATGATGATGGGGGAATAGCCTCAAACACAACCACTCTCATTTCTTCTTTTTAATTATAGAGCCATCAACAGATGTGTGTTGTAAAGTACTTTACAGGATCCAAGACTTCAATCCCGGTAGAGCCACTGTAGCACTTTTGACGGTAAGGTGTAACCCAGCTCACTTGAGGGTCCCTGTTCACTTGAGTTTGGTTCGGAAGAGGTATAGAGAGAGACAGAGGTGTAGGGGAGGTACAGTGAACACATTCCTGCTTATTACAAAGTACAATCTCAGGTCCCCCCCCCCCCCCTTGGCGTTTTACTTTCTCGCGGTTAAACGCCTTCACCTACATATTTTTGTCCCTGCTGTGTCTAATTCTTTTCGCTGATCTCTCGGCCAGGTGGGTGGCACAGGTGATATTTCTGTCCCTCCTGTGTCTGTAATCGTAGGTGGGTGGCAGGAGAAATGTTTGTGTCCGTACTGTGTCTGTAATTGTTTGCGGTGACGTCCCTGGTAGGTGGGTGGCAGGAGAGATGTTTGTGTCTGTAATTGTTTGCGGTGACGTCCCTGGTAGGTGGGTGGCAGGAGAGATGTTTGTGTCTGTAATCATTTGCGGTGACGTCCCTGGTAGGTGGGTGGCAGGAGAGATGTTTGTGTCTGTACTGTGTCTGTAATTGTTTGCGGTGACGTCCCTGGTAGGTGGGTGGCACCAGTGATGTTTGTGTCTGTAATCGTTTGCGGTGACGTCCCTGGTAGGTGGGTGGCAGGGGAGATGTTTGTGTCTGTACTGTGTCTGTAATTGTTTGCAGTGACGTCCCTGAGATGTTTGTGTCTGTACTGTGTCTGTAATTGTTTGCGGTGTCCTCGGGCAGGTGGGTGGCACGAGTGACGTGGAGGTGAACGAGAAGAAGGACCGTGTGACGGACGCCCTGAATGCCACGCGGGCAGCGGTGGAGGAGGGCATCGTGCCCGGCGGAGGCTGTGCCCTGCTGCGCTGCATTCCCGCGCTGGACACCATCGTGCCCGCCAACGCCGACCAGAAGATCGGTACGACACCCGGCACCTTCACACACTTCGCTTTTAGGCTTTTAATGTGCCAATGCTAAAACAGAACAATTAGAGGCCCTCCTTCAGGAACCTTCTGTGGTTAAACAGTGACACTTTGCAGTGTTTGCATTTATTCATGAATCGACCACTTAGCTTTTTAAAAGCTTTTAATATGTGTTTCATGTTAACATGAGGAGCATTGCAGGAGTAGGGCCAAAGGTATGAGCTATCGTGAGATACTCAATACTAGTGTTTGGATAATCTGATATTTCCTGGACAAGAGCCCTACGGTCGAACAGTGACACTTGCAGTGCTCTTATGAGGGCCAGTCAAAGAGTAGGGCTTTTGCTTTATTGCAAGAGAAAAGACCATCAGAAACGCTGTATTCTACATTAAAATAAAGCTGTATGTCATGGGGTCACATCACTACCTCGATCGATAGCGATATTACACCTTTGAGTGAGGGCGTAATGAGTTAGGCCATTTCTAACTGCTACAAGCGCTAATTCCTTTACAGGGGACTCTGGTGTTAGCGGTGTCTGACGTGGCTGTGTGAGGCAAGCGGGGCTGCTCATTGGCTGTGTGTGGGAAGCGGGGCTGCTCATTGGCTGTGTGTGGGAAGCGGGGCTGCTCATTGGCTGTGTGTGGGAAGCGGGGCTGCTCACTGGCTGTGTGTGGCAAGCGGGGCTGCTCATTGGCTGTGTGTGGGAAGCGGGGCTGCTCATTGGCTGTGTGTGGGAAGCGGGGCTGCTCATTGGCTGTGTGTGGGAAGCGGGGCTTCTCATTGGCTGTGTGTGGGAAGCGGGGCTGCTCATTGGCTGTGTGTGGGAAGCGGGGCTGCTCATTGGCTGTGTGTGGGAAGCGGGGCTGCTCATTGGCTGTGTGTGGGAAGCAGGGCTGCTCATTGGCTGTTGTAAGATTCTAACGCTCATGTTCGCCGCTCTGCTCTGTCAGGTGTGGACATCATCCGTCGTGCGCTCCGCGTGCCGGCCATGACGATAGCCAAGAACGCAGGGGTGGAGGGCTCGCTGGTGGTGGAGAAGATCCTGCAGCTGCAGGGGGTCATGGGATACGACGCCATGCAGGGCGAATACGTCAACATGGTGGAGAAGGGCATCATCGACCCCACCAAGGTACCACACACACACACACACACCCCAGAACCAAGGTACCACACACACACACACACACACACACCCCAGAACCAAGGTACCACACACACACACACACACACACCCCAGAACCAAGGTACCACACACACACACACACACACACCCTAGAACCAAGGTACCACGCACACACACACACCCCAGAACCAAGGTACCACACACACACGCACACACACACACCCCAGAACCAAGGTACCACACACACACACACCCCAGAACCAAGGTACCCCACACACACACACCAGAACCAAGGTACCACACACACACACACACACACACACCCCAGAACCAAGGTACCACACACACACACAGCCCAGAACCAAGGTACTGTACTAGCACACAACACACAGAACCAGGGTAGCACACTCACAGGCATTCATTTCTTCCATTTTGATTCCAACGCTGAAAGAAGTTGCTAGTTTAGTTAATTCTCTCTCTCTCTCTCTCTCTCTCTCTCTCTCTCTCTCTCTCTCTCTCTCTCTCTCTCTCTCTCTCTCTCTCTCTCTCTCTCTCTCTCTCTCTCTCTCTCTCTCTCTCTCTCTCTCTCTCTCTCTCTCTCTCTCTTTCTCCCTCTCAATCCCTCTCTCTCTCTCTCTCTCTCTCTCTCTATCCCCTCTTTCTCTATCCCTCTCTCTCTCCCTCTCACCCTCCCTCTCTTTCTCCCTCTCAATCTCTCTCTCTATCTCTCTCTCTCTATCTCTATCTCCATCTCTCCCTCTCTCTCTATCCATCTCTCTCTCCCTCTCTCTCCATGCCTCTCTCTCTCTCCATCCCTCTCTCCAGGTGGTGAGGACGGCACTGCTGGATGCTGCAGGTGTGGCCTCTCTGCTGTCGACGGCGGAGGCGGTCGTCACGGAGATCCCCAAGGAGGAGAAGGAGGGGGGGATGCCGGGCGGGATGGGTGGCATGGGGGGCATGGGAGGGATGGGCGGAGGGATGTTCTAAACGCCCCCACTCCCACGCCCCCATCGACCCCTCCCCCCAGTTAACCACCTGAGAGACATGTTGCTGGAGCCGCACCAATGCGCCCTCTATCGCCCCTCTGTGGACAGCGCCTGGGATTACATCACTAGGAAGGACATCAAGGCTCACACATACAACCACCGTGTGAGGCATGTCCCATCAGCCTCCTGCAGTAAGCTTCCTGTGGAGGACATGTGAGTGGGCAGCAGCCGGACTGGCCCGTTTGCCCGCACACCTGCTTCCAGCTTGGAGCCAGCATCCCATCCTAACCCTCATCTGTTGCCTGGGTGACCAGCTTCTGTCCAAACCAGTGAAGAGAAAGAATCATGTGAACTTGTTACTGTTTCCTGGGGAAGAGTGGTTGTGTGCGGAAAATGTTGTTCTTTGTTTTACATGAGATGCCTGATTTAGCTCTTACGTTTTTTTCTTTAGTTTTTTTCTTTTTATTTAATTGTCTCTTGCTGGGATGATTTTGATCTGCCTGTGATTGGCCTTTGTCTCTGATGGAGAACAGTGCTGCCCCTGCTCCTCTTCCGTCATTCTCTTTCATCAATCTCCATTTCATCGCCAGCAGTGTCAGCACCTCATGGGGGTTCATGTCTGGTGTTTCTTATGAATATTGTTGCGTGTGCTCATGGCTCGCCCCGGCCACAGGTTTGTCTGTGTGTTATTTGTCACGTGAAAGTGGGTTTACTGTCATTCTTCTTCGAATGGTGTCAGAATTACTGAGGATATTGTAACATCTCATTGTCATCCCAAAGGAAGCCAGTAGGTGGCACTACAACAAGCATCCGGTACACAGAAGCTTTACATTTGATAGTGTCTTACTAATGCTGTTAATTATGGCACCTTTTGAATTCTCTGAAACACCACTCAGTTTCTCCAAAAAGGTTTTTGTACCCTTGTTGTCCCCTGCGTAAATCTGGAGTTGAAATGAAGTGACCTGAATTGCCCTTGACTTTGGAGATCAGCTGTCCATTTGAGATGGGGTGTACCGTGTGGATGTGCAGAGCCGAGCCCTGAGTGGATGCTCCTCGTCTTCTTAACTAGCCCTCAGAGCACGACACAGACCAGAAAAGACCTCTGTTTTTCTCTTTAAGTTATAGATTTCAGACATGTGCTTTTGCTCTCTTCCTGTGCTTCTGTAAGTGTCTCAGTGATCGCTTGATGGCAAAACAAAACAAGAAACTCAGCAAAGATCTATTAATACTGAATGTTTTTTTCTTTGTTTGTTTTTGTACAATAGTATAATGAAAATACTTTATAATAAAATCAAACATCTAAACAGTTGATCTTTGGCCTTTGTTTTTCTCTGCCTTGTCGTAGTCTATGCCCTCCTGAGTGGAGAATAATTGCAGGTCTCTTCCCACCATAAAATCATCATCAGTCTCTGGAGGCCACCTCCGGTCGATGCAGAGAATTACAGACTTCCAAAGGGCTTCCGATATGCTGGTAAAATAACTGCTCTTCACTGTGTTTTCACACTGAATAAAATCGGATCGGGCCTTACGCTGGTGTAGCTTTTAGCCCTGGGGGACAGGAAGCTGTGGTTGGAGGGTCGGATCGGGCCTTACGCTGGTGTAGCTTTTAGCCCGGGGGAACAGGAAGCTGTGGTTGGAGGGTCAGATCGGGCCTTACGCTGGTGTAGCTTTTAGCCCTTGGGGGCAGGAAGCTGTGGTTGGAGGGTCGGATCGGGCCTTACGCTGGTGTAGCTTTTAGTCCTGGGGGACAGGAAGCTGTGGTTGGAGGGGTCTTTGGAGCTGACAGGTTAGGGCTGTTAGGGAGTTGGTCTTGGGATCAGAGGGTCGCAGGCTTGAGCAAGGCATTTAACCCCACATTGCTCCAGGGGCTGTGACTAAAACCCTGTAAATGACTAAGTCGCTCTGGATAAGAGTGTCAGCTAAGTGTAATGTAATAGTAATGTAATGTAAAACCCTGTAAATGACGGTAGGTCGCTCTGGATAAGAGTGTCAGCTACGTGTAATGTAATAGTAATGTAATGTAAAACCCTGTAAATGACTGTAGGTCGCTCTGGATAAGAGTGTCAGCTAAGTGTAATGTAATAGTAATGTAATGTAAAACCCTGTAAATGACTGTAGGTCGCTCTGGATAAGAGTGTCAGCTAAGTGTAATGTAATAGTAATGTAATGTAAAACCCTGTAAATGACTGTAGGTCGCTCTGGATAAGAGTGTCAGCTACGTGTAATGTAATAGTAATGTAATGTAAAACCCTGTAAATGACTGTAGGTCGCTCTGGATAAGAGTGTCAGCTAAGTGTAATGTAATAGTAATGTAATGAATAATAAGGTGAACAGAGAAGGGCATGCAGATGTGTGTCAGTGTATCTAATGAGCACACTGCAACAGCACTGCTAGGCAGGACCATAGCTAATGTTACTCATTATGATAATGATAATCTTCGTAATTGCATCATCTGATGCTAAAATTGGCAAAGTGTCACTTTGAGTGGAGAGCTTTGAGGAACCTATATTTAGTGGGAGATGTGTTTAGCAGCCACACAATAAAACCAAACACCGAAAACAACTCAGACTGCTAAGGAGAAGTTAAAGGAGAACTTTGGTGTAAAATGAAAATTGGCATGTTAAAACATCATACCGAGTTGGTATGTGTACTGAGGAGCAAAATTGATTTAGCCTGTGGCATTCAGAGTTTAACTATTTTTTATCGTTTGTCCCAGAAGGCTAACAATGGAAGTGGTAGGTGCCCTTAGACGAAGCATGACGGCTACGCTATTTTTAAACCATTAAAACAGCTCGAAGAAACTCCACACTCCTTCGGTAGTACAACAAAGGCTCTGGCATTCAAAACAAAGCACTGAAGCTAAAGCAATTTTGCTCCTCAGTACACATACCAACTCTGTATGATGTTTTAACATGCCAATTTTTATTTTACACCGAAGTTCTCCTTTAACGATGACCTTTAAGAATCCCGCACTGTAAACACACGTGGAATAAGCTTAGCTCTTCTCGCATTGCCACTGTGTTGTACCCAAGGCTGCTTTTACAAGATATTTTATTTTTTAACTGCCAGCAATCAGCCTCAGATCCAAGCACTAAGACAAATGTCTTTTTAGTTTAGTTATTAGGAATATGACAACGTTTTGGGTCCACAGTAATTCTCTTAACTTTATTAATCTCTTTGGTACAATAAAAGATCTGTGACTGTGATGTGTTTTGTTCCTGTTGTATTTGAACAGAAATGTATAAGTTGTGAATCATCTAGTCTGACTTTGCTAACTCTGTGTCTATTCTGTCAGTACGTTTGATACAACCTTGTGTGTGTGTGTGTGTGTGTGTGTGTGTGTGTGTGTGTGTGTGTGTGTGTGTGTGTGTGTGTGTGTGTGTGTGACTGCTGTGTACTGGTGTGTTGAGAGTAGTTGGCGGTGTGTAAGCACTTCTCTGTGCTCTAGCTTTGGCAGTTGTGCAACAGTGTCATTAATCTGGAACAAAGACACATCAAACTGGAACAAATCATTTGCTGATATGCAAATCAGGGAAATTTAGTGAACAATTGCTTTTCCTTGTCAGCGTGTTGTGTTTACTGATAAATACCGGCACAGCTACAGCAGCACGCAGTGACATCCTCCTCATCCACAATGGGAAAGGTAAGTGAGGATTACAAGGAGGGAAAGTAGTGAGAACTGGTTGATGTGTTCTTAGTAGGTGCAGACTTACATTGCATAGCAAAGCAGGACTTAAAAACTGTGAACATTTCAACACCTTCTGAACATTTAAATTTTCAAAGAATTCCTTTTGAAAACCTTTTTACACATATAATCATTGGCAAGTCTTCTAAATGTGTTTTAAAACCTTTTTACACATATAATCATTGGCAAGTCTTCTAAATGTGTTTTAAAACCTTTTTACACATATAATCATTGGCAAGTCTTCTAAATGTGTTTTAAATGTCACATTATGTCTTCGTCTCTCTTTCTCTAACTCTCTCTCCCCTTTTCTCTCCTCCCCCCTCCCTCTCTCTCTCATCCTCCCACCCCTGTCCAGATCACGTTCTTTGAGGAGAAGAGTTTCCAGGGCCGTTGCCATGACTGCAGCGGGGACTGTCCTGACCTGCGTTCCTTCTTCTCGCGCTGCAGCTCCGTCCGCGTGGAGAGCGGCGCCTGGGTCCTGTACGAGCAGCCCGGCTACAAGGGCTACCAGTACGTCCTGAGCCCTGGAGATTACGCCGACCACACGCGGTGGATGGGCTTCAACGACAGCATCCGGTCCTGCCGCGCCATCAAAAACGTAAGCTGCACGCCCTCCTCTTCAGAAACCTCTTCAGGAATGTACTCACCTGATGCCTTGATGCCGTGGGGCTAAAAAGTGTATAGTACTAGGGTTGATGCAATGGCGTTTATGTGAAGTAGTGTACAGGTTCTTCATGGTTCTGTCATTTGTAATTTCAGACCAGTTCATATAAATATACAAATAGTGTCTGACACAAAGGAGTTGATCCTCCCTCTCTCAAAGATGTCATAAAGATGAGTTTGCCAAAGCTAAGTTACAAGAATATGATAGGAAAACAATGGAGGGGATATTGTGGTTGTAGATTTGTTTCAGAACTTTTGCTGTCTTTATGCTAGGCCTGGCTTTCTGGGTCCCTGTCACTGCTGGCAACAACACGGCCTCTATCTAGCAAAAGCCAGTAGACAATAACAGCAGACAAAAGCAGTGTTTTTTGGCAAAGGTTTCCCCCAAACTCACTACACCTGCCAAGATCCACGTTAAAGGGGCAGACTCTGGAGTAACAGCTAGAAAGATCTAAGAGCAGCATCAAAAAGTCAAAACAAAAAGAAATAATTTCGCAAACTAAAGAATGGAAATAAGTTTGGGATTAATCATTGATTAAAATACTGATCATATCCAGTAATGATGATAATATTAGAGATGATCTGACATCTGGTGTGGATTGTGTGGTTTCGCTGTGGCTGTCTCTGCTCTGCTGACCCTGACAGATCTACGGCAGCGCCTGGAAGCTGAGGCTGTTCGAGCGTCCCGACCTCAGCGGTCAGATGGTGGAGTACGCCAAGGACTGTCCCTCTGTCTCCGAGGCCTTCGGGCTCCGCGAGGTGTTCTCCTGCGTGGTCACACACGGCGCCTGGGTCTTCTACGAGCTCCCCAACTACAGGGGGCGCCAGTACTTCCTGGAGCGTGGCGAGTACAGGAAGTTCTCCGACTGGGGGGCCCCGACTCCTGTCGTCGGTTCCCTCCGCAGAATCACGGAGTTCTAAAGCTTTGTGTCTGTAGAACCGTGGCGACCTCATTGAGAACCCCAGAGAACCGCAGATCTATGTAATGGGTAGTTGCCAATTGAACCTAATACCAATAAAACTCTTGCAGATCAAACTGTGTTCAGGAAGTTGTCAACACACTAGCGCTGAATGTGTTAGCCATGACTGATTAATACACCAGTACTGAATGTGTTAGCCATGACTGATTAATACACCAGTGCTGAATGTGTTAGCCATGACTGATCACTACACCAGCGCTGAATGTGTTAGCCATGACTGATCACTACACCAGCGCTGAATGTGTTAGCCATGACTGATTAATACACCAGTACTGAATGTGTTAGCCATGACTGATTAATACACCAGTGCTGCATGTGCTAGCGATCTGATCACTACCCTAGCGCTGCATGTGTTAGCCATGTGTGATCCATACACCAGCGCTGAACACCTTATCCATGACTGATCACCCTGCCAGTGCTTCAGGCCATAGCTGAGGAAGGTTAGTGTGTGTGGGCTTTAGGCCATAACTGAGGAAGGTTAGTGTTAGCACTAACCCTAGTGTGTGTGGGCTTCAGGCCGTAACTGAGGAAGGTTAGTGTTAGCACTAACCCTAGTGTGTGTGGGCTTCAGGCCGTAACTGAGGAAGGTTAGTGTTAGCACTAACCCTAGTGTGTGTGGGCTTCAGGCCGTAACTGAGGAAGGTTAGTGTTAGCACTAACCCTAGTGTGTGTGGGCTTCAGGCCGTAACTGAGGAAGGTTAGTGTTAGCACTAACCCTAGTGTGTGTGGGCGTTTCGGCTGCCATTAGGGCTGCAGCCCTCCACTTTGTACACTAGGGGGCCTCGTGTTGCAAAGTCAAAGTTGAACATAAAGATTTCAGGAAATTGCACAACACAGCAGAAACACAGCAGCAACAGTAGGCTACATGAGACAAATAATACTGCCCCTCCCCCCTCCCCTCCCCCCTCCCCTCATGAGTTACACAGCAGCAACAGTACATGAGAGACATAATAATGCCTGATGGCCCCTCCCCTCCCTCCTCCCCTCATGAGTTACACAGCAACAACAGTACATGAGAGACATAATACTGCCTGATGGCCCCTCCCCCCTCCCCTCCCCTCATGAGT
>CM050220.1:1080000-1087500 GCA_027475355.1 Coilia nasus | reverse complement strand
TCTCCCATGGTAGGACTGAATCTCTATGGTAAAACTGAATCTCTCCCATGGTAAGACTGAATCTCTGCAGTGACCGAGCGCAGCTGTAGTCCCCTCCCTCTGCCGAGTCATTACTCTCTGGAAGTGTCAAGCCTGCTGCACTAGTGGAGATGGATGGGTGTGTGTGTGTGTGTGTGCGTGTTTGTGTGTGTGTGTTTGTGTGTGTGTGTGCGGGTGCATGTGTGTGTGTGTGTTTGTGTTTGCGTGTGTGTGCGGCTGCGTGTGTGTGTGTGTGTGTGTGATGGGGACAGGGACTAGGGTGACACTAAGCCACAATCACTCTTTCCCACACACACTCTTTCCCACACACAGTCCTGCCCTGAACCAAAATGCCACCGTGGAACTTTAAGTGCCACTGCAGGCCACAGAGAGAATGAGTCAGCCACTCCTTTCTCTGTTTAATGAGGGGTTTAAAAGGATAGATGTGTAGGCTTTAAGCGTCCCAAAACCGTCATTTGTCCTCGTAAAATGTTTTTTTTTATTTCTCAACATTCACTTTTCTATCATGACGTTATTCTGGTGAACACACCAGTACAGATGACATCAGAATTTAGGTTAAAAAAAAAACATTCAGCTCTGCATGGCATGCTTTCAAAATACACCACCCCAGGAAGTCTGCACCTCCAAAACGCCTCCATGTAAACCTAAGATGATCCAGTAACAAACTCCTGAGTTAGAGAAGATTATCATTTGGCATTCTACTGTAGGTACCAGCCCTTGAAATTAAAAAAGAAAATAAAAGTGCTATTACATGTAACAAAATATGTAACAAATTACATATTACAGTGAGTGTTTCCAATGATATATTAAAAACTAGCTTGTTTTTTGTGGAATACTTACACATAAAATCAGTAAACATTAGTTTTTATAAACATAAGTTAATATATTAATATTTAACCAATAATGAAAAGAAGACAATAAAATGCAGGAACAGAAGCAAACTGACAAAGTGCTTTAAAAAGAAACAAATCCCCAAACCAATAGGAATACATAAATAAAACCAATAAAAGTCCATAAGGAAGTGTGATGATACATCACACCTGTTGTGTCTTGTTAACATAAGCACATTCTTTTTGCAGATTTGTTTAAAGTACTCTGGTTATGCCAGGTCACAAGGTAGATAGCAGATTTGTTTAAAGTACTCTGGTTATGCCAGGTCACAAGGTAGATGGCAGATTTGTTTGAAGTACTCTGGTTATGCCAGGTCACAAGGTAGATGGCAGATTTGTTTAAAGTAGTCTGGTTATGCCAGGTCACAAGGTAGATGGCAGATTTGTTTACTCTGGTTATGCCAGGTCACAAGGTAGATGGCAGATTTGTTTACTCTGGTTATGCCAGGTCACAAGGTAGATGGCAGAGCATCACTAGTGAATAATACAGGTAGAATACTGACCTTAAATGTTATGCTATGAAAGTGATATGACAAGAAGAAGGGATATTCTCTAATGTATCTGTGTTTGGCCCTAGGGAAGTACTGTAAGGTTAGCCCTCTTCACAGCTCTATGTACTGTTAGTTTAGCCCTGGTCAGTACTGTAAGGTATCTGTGCTTAGCCCTAGGTCAGTACTGTAAGGTATCTGTGCTTAGCCCTAGGTCAGTACTGTTAGTTTAGCCCTGGTGAGTACTGTGAGGTATCTGTGCTTAGCCCTGGTGAGTACCTTAAGGTATCTGTGCTTAGCCCTGGTCAGTACTGTAAGGTATCTGTGCTTAGCCCTAGGTCAGTACTGTAAGGTATCTGTGTTTAGTCCTGGTCAGTACTGTAAGGTATCTGTGCTTAGCCCTAGGTCAGTACTGTAAGGTATCTGTGCTTAGCCCTAGGTCAGTACTGTAAGGTATCTGTGTTTAGCCCTAAGTCAGTACTGTAAGTTTAGCCCTATGAGTACTGTAAGTTTAGCTCTATGAGAAATGATTTTCTCCTGAGCTTTGGCAAGCTGCCTCTTGTGAGATCTGAGGCTTACACGTGCCCACTAGGGTAGATGGCATCCCCTCAAGGCAAACACATCAGTGGAACAGCATTCTTCCGTCAACTACTGGTAACACACAATGTAGTGAGTCGCATTATGAGTAACATTAGTCCAAGTACAAAATGCCTAATCCTCAAGTCTTTTGTGTCTTTGTTTTCTTTAAAAAGAAGAAAAAAACACGAACTGTCCCTTTAAGAGTTGACAGCCAGCATTCTGTGGCACGCAGACAGCCCCTCCCCCAACAGAAGCCCCCACTGACTGGAAACCCGACAATGAAGGCAGCATTTTTAATGAGAGAACTGCTAACGTGGCACTTCTGGACTGCTAATGGGGGGTGGTGTTGGGGAGGGGGGGTGTTGGCTGGGGTGGTGGTGCTGGTGATTGGGGGGGTAAGGGGTGTTGCTGGTGATGGGGTGTTGTCTGGAGTGGGGGTGCTGGTGATGGGGTGGGGTGCTGGTAATGGGAGTGGGGGTAGTGCTGGTGATGTGGTGGGGGTGTTTTCTGCATGCACAGTGTCCTGTGGAGGCACCCAGGGGTGTCTATGGAGACCTGGGAGATGGAAAGAAACATGGCCATCTATCCTGACTGCCCCTCCCCGCCGTGCCCTGCCCAGCCAATCAGCCAGGCCCCTACCTCCCTGCCCAGCCAATCAGCCAGGCCCCAGCCTCCCTGCCCAGCCAATCAGCCAGACCCCTGCCTCCCTGGCCAGCCAATTAGCCAGACCCCTGCCTCCCTGCCCAGCCAATCAGCCAGACTCCTGCCTCCCTGCCCAGCCAATCAGCCAGACCCCTGCCTCCCTGCCCAGCCAATCAGCCAGACTCCTGCCTCCCTGCCCAGCCAATCAGCCAGACCCCTGCCTCCCTGCCCAGCCAATCAGCCAGACTCCTGCCTCCCTGCCCAGCCAATCAGCCAGACCCCTGCCTCCCTGCCCAGCCAATCAGCCAGACTCCTGCCTCCCTGCCCAGCCAATCAGCCAGACCCCTGCCTCCCTGCCCAGCCAATCAGCCAGACCCCTGCCTCCCTGCCCAGCCAATCAGCCAGACCCCTGCCTCCCTGCCCTGCCCACTCAATGAGACAGGCCCCTGCCTCCCTGCCCACCCAATCAACCGAGCCCTGACCTTCCTAGGTTTCCTTCCTGTCTCCGTCAGCAGGCTTGGGCTTGCTGGGACAGGCAGGAGAGGGCCTGCCGGGGCAGCAACCTCAGCAGAGGGCCGGCTACGCACTCGTCACGGAACACGAATACCAGTGAAAGAGAGAGAGTGCTTGCGAAATAGCCTGCAGATACTCGTCTCTATCATGACTAAGGAGTGAGAAACACAGCCCTTAAGCAGCAGAGGGTGAAAAAACACAACAGCAAAGGCAGACGCTGTAAGTGCTGGTCTGAAGTGAGTAAACACAGGTTGAAGTAAAGCTACAAGACTAACGCTTCACTCAAAGCAGCTCCAAACTCAAACCCACTCTCACTGTCCTCGCATGCTGCTCAGAGCTGCAGATATCATCAGTGGTGTGAGGTGCTGGATTGCAACACAATGTGATCAAGCCAAATATTACATATGCACATATCAGTAAATACATTTAGCAGTCCCAACAATGACAAAAGCAGCAATAAGCACACATAAGTCCCTCTATAAATGTTGCTTACTGTACGTGTGTGACTGGTTGGACGTTAGCAGTTTATCAGCACACAGTGCAGTGCAGTCTAGTTACACTTGTTCTCTTCTGCTCTGAGATGCTTTGGCCTGCAGTGGAAATACTCAGTAGAACATTCCGGCCTGAACTTCAGTGTGTCTTTAAACAAAGCCCTCATTAGCAGAGACGGCGTGACTTACCACCACATGTGACCAGCACCACACAAATCCTTGGCCACTGATCCAGATTACTGGCCCTGTCTGCTGATGTTATTTACTCGTCGACAAGGCTCCGGCCTGATTACACACACTAACCATGACACACTCCCTTGCAGACACTGATGTTGTTATGCAAAATATGTTAACAACAATGATTTACATTCAACAAGAACAAGCTTTTTGTCATGCAAAATATGACCACTGTATCTGCAAGTTGCCCAGCACAGAAGAACATACTCTCTATTTACTAAAGGCCTTTAGCCTTCACAGGCTTACAGACTGGCCTCTGTGTTACAGACCTCAGTGATGCTGGCAGTGCCCATGGGCATGAACACTTCTGTAGTAAAGCAGTGATGGCAGCTGTCACAGTGAAGAGTTGTATGACTACATGTTGCCTCATGCAGTATCAGAGCACAGTCTACAGTAAGAATCTGAGGGAATGTGATTTGCCAAATACTCTGTTATTTTTGGGGGCCTCTGACCCCTATGGTTCCTGGCTCAGCCGAACAGGCTGGACAGGGGTCTGGGGGGGCTCTTGTGGCCTTTTGACTCTTGTGGTTCACCCAAAGAGGCTGGACAGGGGTCTGGGCCGCTGGGAGCGGGGGGGGCTCTTGGGGCGCGCCTCGCTCAGCTCCCGGTCGTTAAAGGAGGCGCTGTGCACGATCTGGCTGCGGAGCCGAAGCTTGTGGAGCTTGGGCTTCATCTTGCTGAGCGAGGACTTCCTGCGCAAGGGCTTGTGTGTGGCGGGGCTGGCCCCTGCTCTGGCCCCTGCTCCGGCTCCGTCGCGCTCCTCATCCCCCTCCTCCTCCCCCAGGCTGTGGCCCAGCAGCCTCAGGGGCCTCAAGTTGGCCTGCAGCACCCTGGACAGCCTCCAGCGGCCCCCGTCCTCGCACGGCAGGTTCTCCACACCCGGGTCCCGGTGCACCTGGTGGCCCTGCCCGCCAGCGATGTCGAAGACCTCCCGCGCCACACTCCTGTGCAGGTACTGGCACGCCTTCCTGCCGCTGTAGTCCCTGGCCTCCACGTCCGCGTCGTACGCGCCCACCAGCAGCTTCACCACCTCCACGTGCTGGTGCATGGCGGCCAGGTGCAGCGGGGTGTATCCCGCGCTGGAGCGCGCGTTGATGTTGACGGGCACAGCATGATGCTTGGAGAAGTTCACCAGTAACGCCAGCAGCTCCTGCTTGCCCAGCTTGGCCGCCCAGTGCAGGCAGGTGAAGCCGGTGACGAAGTCCCTCTTCAGCACGAGGCTGGGCTCGCACGCGAGGAGCCGGTGCAGGCTCTCCCACTCCCCGTCGGAGGCGCACATCATCCACTCGTGCTCCATAGGGTCCAGAGAGACCGGGGTGCTCTCGTCGTCCGTGTTGGAGGATATGATGGAGCCCGTCTCGCTGTCGCTCCTGGAGTCCTTGCTAATGGCGGAGAGATAGACAGAGTTTCTGAGCACCATGCTGCGTCGCACCTGTGGCGAGCTGTTCATCATGAGCTCGATAAAATTCTTTCGGCTGCCCCGTGGAGTGTTGGTGTCACTCCCGGACATGCTGGTTATGTCAAAATGCCCCTCTTCACTTCCGTCCGATATGTTGGAGCCCACACTGCGCTGGGACCCTCGTGATTTTCTCCTCACAATACCTTTCAAAGCAGAGAAACTGTCCCCATCGTGCGATCTGCCCTGTCCACTTAGCGTCTCGGAACATTTTTCAGAGTTTTTGTTAACATTAAACGCATCAGGTTCCGATAAAGTCTGATCCACAGGCAGGTCCACGGGCTGTGGGAGTTTGAACACGGTGCCGTCGGAGGCGGCAGGCAGGGGAGACGCCTCAATCACGGCAATCTTTGGGATGGTCTGGTCGCTCGTTTGCAGTCTCTCCTCGGACGTCCCGACAACATTTTTCTCGGGCGAGCAGCTGTTTGAATTTCCCATTTTCGAGCGATTGTTAGATTCGGGGACTAGCAAGCATGAAGATACATTCACTCCGTCAGAAGCGCTGTTTCGAGCCTCTGTTCGTTGCACTTCCCCGTCGTTGTCACTTCTGTAACCCGAGACAGGTGGTATTTCTTGTTTTGCATCATCGTTCTCCGCAGATTCCAAAGGAAGCTGCGCTGTCTTAGCGCATTCACTGAGCGTTATCTGAGGCATGTTATGCAGAGGACTATCTTCGGGTATTTTTTCGGAAAAAACATCATCCACATGTTCAAAGTTTAATACAATATTCTCGCTCCTGCCATTGTTGTCATTGCCACTACACGCAGGGACATTTTCCCCCTGTCTTACTGAGGCCCTGTATTTCTTTTTCAAACACACATATTTAGTCCCATTATCTACCTTCACAAATGCAATATTATCCACATACTGTTTAAACGTATCCTTCATCACTGATTTCTTGTTTGGATCCTTTGACAAAACAGCTCTGAAATGGTCAATCAATTCGAGGTTCTTCACCGTACCTCCTCTCTCCACGAGGAACAGCAACACCGTTTCTTGCGTGCAGTCCGTCGCCATCGGGTTTGTGAGGATAATAAGCTAATCTTCTGAAAAGGATGGGAGAGGTCCGGTCATTGCCTCACAAATAAAATAATTGTTTTTTCTTATTATGTCGGGGTTCCCAATATGACAGTATCATACTATCCCCCCATGATAACGGGTGTCTGTTACCCAAATCACCCATGCAGAGAGGCTGGCAAAATGTGACAGCATCACACCCGCTCGTGGGTAACTAATAAATAACAACCCACGCCCCCTAGCAACCACCTCGCTGAGCCATCAAATGGTTGAATGGTGAAACTGCACCCTGCATGTCGCCATACTGGCTCAAGCTGTCGGAGAAGCCAGGGGCAATAACTCCTGGGCTGAGCCAAAATGGCTCCTGTTTCATAACTGAACGCCGCGCACACTTCCGGAACAGCCCCAGAATTGGTCCATACCATTACAATGATATAGGTGAATGAGTTATTTTATGGAATAAATCCATGGACTCATAAAATCTCATTTGCACCTCACTTCAGTGGAATTATATTTTAAAGTAGTCTTATGTTCTCAACAACCTAATCTGTCGACGTACAAACTAAATAGGGATTGTATTACAAAAAATGTGTCAACAGTTCACCTAGTGAATAATCTTAACATGAAATAGCACTGCATTCCATTCGTGGTTGCAGGGGAAAAGTATTCAAACTTTCATTCGTTGTCACAGTCCCATATTCGGATTTTGGTTGTTTATTTCTGGAATTTGTCTTGGTTGTAAGGAATAAACAAAACTAACATGTCTTCATCCGACGTTGCGCGACAAGGGGTACGTGTACAGGTTTTGTAGCGTCGTTTTCATTCAAAAAACCTCAGTGTATCACAGAAAGTAGCTAGCAAGCAAGTCTGCTAACTAGGGCGGCTGAGGGCAAATTATAACAATTTAGCAAACTATAGCTACTAACTTTATATGCGGCTAGGTTTTATCAGTTGCACATTTTATGTATACTGTAGCTGTTATGACTAAACAACTTAGAAAACAAACTGATATACACAGCTATGAAAGCGATGACTGTATTCTATGAAAACAATTAGCAGCAGTAGATAGGCAGCAGTAGATTTTGATGGTGTCGGTAAATGGTTAAAACGTTAAAGAATTTCATAAAACTTACTGAACTTACTAATTG
>CM050220.1:1032500-1075000 GCA_027475355.1 Coilia nasus | reverse complement strand
TGACTTATTTGGGCATTTTTTTCTCGTGCGCTTTTGCAGTGAAATCGCTCCAAGATATTTGCACATTTCAGCATCTGTTTGATCCACATAAATCACGTCAGCCTTGTAATCTCTGCGCCCTTCTGCGCTCTCTCCCACGAGAGCCACTTGTTTGTTTTTGTTGTTGGGATATTATGTGAGATGGCGGCTTCCAGAAGGCTCCGAGGCTCCGAGGCCGCTCTAGGCCTGCTGGGTTTCCTGCGATGGTTAAGTGGGAGTTTCCTGTGCTGGGAGACGTTGGCGTGACAGGGGTGAGCGAAGCGGCCCAAAATAGCCGTGACTCAGGGTAACTGTGGCCAACGCAGGGGTGTAACTATGGGCAACGCAGGGGTGTGACTCGGTAACCATGGCGTCCTCTGGGGTGTGACGGGGACGGCTCCCAGCAGCCTTAGCCAACGTTCCACACTGCAGAGTCACTAGAACAGGGTTGGACCGCGGGACAGGCGCAGACCTACAGTCACAGGAGAGGGAACCATGAAGGAGTGTTTTAGCCATGGGAGACTTGTCTTGGCTTGTTTTTCCCCTTTTCTTTAGTCAGGTTTCAGTTATCCGTCATCAAACTTGGACATCATCACGCTTTGTGCTTGTGTTTATTTTATGCTTTGTGTTGTAGAGAGTGCAGTTTATATTGTTTTTATTTGAAACACTACCAGAGAGGAGTGACTTAAATCCTCATCATCCATTGACAAAATGAGCATGTGTTGCCAGAGAGAGAGTTAGTAGTAGTCCACGCAAGTAGACTCCCACACCTGTGTCTCCTCCCACACCTGTGTCTCCTCTAACACCTGTCTCCCCTCTAATACCCGTGTCTCCTCTAACACCTGTGTCCCCTCTAACACCTGTGTCTCCTGTAATACCTGTGTCTCCTCCCACACCTGTGTCTCCTCTAACACCTGTGTCTCCTCTAATACCCGTGTCTCCTCTAACACCTGTGTCCCCTCTAACACCTGTGTCTCCTGTAATACCTGTGTCTCCTCCCACACCTGTGTCTCCTCTAACACCTGTGTCTCCTCTAACACCTGTGTCTCCTCTAATACCCGTGTCTCCTCTAACACCTGTGTCCCCTCTAACACCTGTGTCTCCTCTAACACCTGTGTCTCCTCCCACACCTGTGTCTCCTCTAACACCTGTGTCTCCTCCCACACCTGTGTCTCCTCTAACACCTGTGTCTCCTCCCACACCTGTGTCTCCTCTAACACCTGTGTCTCCTCTTATACCTGTGTCTCCTCCCACACCTGTGTCTCCTCTAACACCTGTGTCTCCTCTTATACCTGTGTTTCCCTTCCACACCTGTGTCTCCTCTAACACCTGTGTCTCCTCCCACACCTGTGTCTCCTCCCACACCTGTGTCTCCTCTAATACCTGTGTCTCCTCTAATACCTGTGTCTCCTCCCACACCTGTGTCTCCTCTAACACCTGTGTCTCCTCTAACACCTGTGTCTCCTCTAATACCTGTGTCTCCTCTAATACCTGTGTCTCCTCTAACACCTGTGTTTCCCTCCCACACCTGTGTCTCCTCTAATACCTGTGTCTCCTCTAATACCTGTGTTTTCTGTCCCACTTGGCTGCTGGTTCCTACCTGTGCAGGTGAACATCATCCCTGTGATTGCCAAGGCAGACACCATCTCCAAGAGTGAGCTGCACAAGTTTAAGATTAAGATCATGAGCGAGCTGGTCAGCAACGGCGTGCAGATCTACCAGTTCCCCGTCGACGACGAGACCGTCTCCAAGATCAACACGGCCATGAACGTGAGACACACACACACACACACACATACACATACAGAGACTGTCTCCAAGATCAACACGGCCATGAACGTGAGACCCGAGTGCTGGGGTTTATTTACACACACACACACACACATACACACACACACACACACACACATACACACACACACATTCAGTACATATACACACACACATGCACACATACACACACACATACAGTACACACACACACACAAACACATACACACACACACACACACACACACACACACACACACACACACACACACACACACACACACAGTTTGTGTTTATTTATTCACGCATGCTTTGCATTCCTCCTGTCTACAGACGCTTCCCAGCAGGACGTGCAGTCCTAAAGTCCTTACAAAGAATCGTTACAAAATATTTAGCATACGTAATTATCAAAACAGCAACATACATAATTGTCGTAACGGCAACACGTATAATTATCATAATAGCAACATACATAATTATCGTAACAGCAACATACATAATTATTGTAACAGCAACATTTATATTTATCATAACAGCAACATACATAATTATCATAACAGCAAACCAGTTTAACAGCATAAAGAAGTGGATTTAACATACGTGACCACTGTGTGCATGTTCGACTTACAGTATTAATAAGTGTAATAATTCTAAGTTATTATAACACCATTATAAAGACGTAAACTTATAAAGTTGTTATAACAGCATGATGAAGACATACATTTAACACATGTGAGCGCTGCATGTAGACTTGCAGTAATGTATACATAAACGCTGCATGTAGACTTGCAGTAATGTATAAGTAAGCGCTGCATGTAGACTTGCAGTAATGTATACATAAACGCTGCATGTAGACTTGCAGTAATGTATACATAAACGCTGCATGGAGACTTGCAGTAATGTGAGCGCTGCATGTAGACTTGCAGTAATGTATACATAAACGCTGCATGTAGACTTGCAGTAATGTATACATAAACGCTGCATGTAGACTTGCAGTAATGTATACATAAACGCTGCATGTAGACTTGCAGTAATGTATACGTGAGCGCTGCATGTAGACTTGCAGTAATGTGAGCGCTGCATGTAGACTTGCAGTAATGTATAGGTGAGCGCTGCATGGAGACTTGCAGTAATGTGAACACGTCCGGACTGCATAAATGGGCGTGTCATATGACGTCATATTATACACTTTTTATTTTAATAAGCTGTTAAATAATATAAATATAATGCTGTGTAGTGTATTATTGTCTAGGATGATGTATGATGCCAACAAATTCCCATTTCGAACTCTAAGAAAATAATTTAGTGTGTCTGTAAAGCGAGCTAGCAAGCTAACAAACTAGCTCATTCAAGTGAATGGTATCAAGTGAATGGTACAATACCAATGTGCTAAACGCTAACAGTGATTGGACTCACCTTGAATTTAATACATTGCTGTAACCCTATACCTTTATATTACTTTGTCTGCTTACGCTAATATCAGTAACAGTATCTAGGTGGGTGTTAGTGAGTAAAGTGAGTGAGTGGCGACTCTCTTTTCCTCAACACTCTCTGGTATAGGTGAGCGCTGCATGTAGACTTGCAGTAATGTATACATAAGCGCTGCATGTAGACTTGCAGTAATGTATACATAAGCGCTGCATGTAGACTTGCAGTAATGTATACATGAGCGCTGCATGTAGACTTGCAGTAATGTATATGTGAGCACTGAATGGAGATTTGCAGTAATGTATACATAAGCGCTGCATGTAGACTTGCAGTAATGTATACATAAGCGCTGAATGGAGACTTGCAGTAATGTATACGTGAGCGCTGAATGGAGACTTGCAGTAATGTAATGTGTATGTGACGAAGCTGCGTGTTTGTGTCACCAGGGCCACCTCCCCTTCGCTGTGGTGGGGAGCACGGAGGAGGTGAAGATCGGCAACAAGATGGTGAAGGCCAGACAGTACCCCTGGGGGGTGGTGCAAGGTATGCATCATACGAGAGTAATGTCCCCATCATATAATACAGTACCCCTCTCATGCAGTAATGTTCTTAAGACAGTACCCCTGGGGGTGGTGCAATGATGCATCATACGAGAGTAATGTTCCCATCATATAATACAGTACCCCTCTCATGCAGTAATGTTCTTAAGACAGTACCCCTGGGGGTGGTGCATTTATGCATGTTAATGTCCCCTTCACATGGAATTAGATTGTTTTTCATCACTCACAAGTTGTTTGACTATGCACATGCATTAAGGTTAAAATTCTAGTAATTCTAGTGTCTTTCTAGGCCTAGTGGTTAGGGAGTTGGTCTCGCAATCGAAAGGTTGCCAGTTGAGATGCCCTTGAGCAAGGCGTCTAACCCCACACTGCTCCAGGGACTGTAAGTGAAACCCTGTAAATATCTGTAAGTCGCTCTGGATAAGAGTGTCAGCTAAGTGTAATGTAATGTCTTTTGCACTAGTATTATTTGTGATGATGGCATGGTGAGGTTGTCGTGTGTGTGTGTGTGTATCATTTGTGATGATGGCATGCTGGGCTTGTCTTGTGTGTGTGTGTGTGTGTGTAAGATTTGTGATAATGACATGGTGGGGTTATGTTCTGTGTGTGTGTGTATCATTTGTGATGATGACGTGGTGGGGTTATGTTCTGTGTGTGTGTGTGTGTGTGTGTGTGTGTGTGTGTGTATCATTTGTGATGATGACGTGGTGGGGTTATGTTCTGTGTGTGTGTGTGTGTGTGTGTATCATTTGTGATGATGACGTGGTGGGGTTATGTTTTGTGTGTGTGTGTGTGTGTGTGTGTGTGTGTGTGTGTGTGTGTGTGTGTGTGTGTGTGTGTGTGTGTGTGTGTGTATCATTTGTGATGATGACATGGTGGGGTTATGTTCTATGTGTGTGTGTGTGTGTGTATCATTTGTGATGATGACATGGTGGGGTTATGTTCTATGTGTGTGTGTGTGTGTGTGTATCATTTGTGATGATGACATGGTGGGGTTATGTTCTGTGTGTGTGTGTGTGTGTGTGTGTGTGTGTGTGTGTGTATCATTTGTGATGATGACGTGGTGGGGTTATGTTCTGTGTGTGTGTGTGTGTGTGTGTGTATCATTTGTGATGATGACATGGTGGGGTTATGTTCTGTGTGTTTCAGTGGAGAACGAGAACCACTGTGACTTTGTGAAGCTGCGTGAGATGCTGATCTGTGTGAACATGGAGGACCTGCGGGAGCAGACACACACACGCCACTACGAGCTCTACCGCCGCTGCAAACTAGAGGAGATGGGCTTCAAGGACACCAACCCAGAGAGCAAGCCCGTCAGGTACACACACACACACACACACACACACACACACACACACACACACACACACACACACACACGCATGCGCGCTGGAGGAGATGGGCTTCAAGGACTCTAACCCAGAGAGCAAGCCCGTCAGGTACACACACACACACACACACACACACACGCACACACACACACACACACGCCACTACGAGCTCTACCGCCGCTGCAAACTAGAGGAGATGGGCTTCAAGGACACCAACCCAGAGAGCAAGCCCGTCAGGTACACACACACAAACACACACACACACACACACACACGCATGCGCGCTGGAGGAGATGGGCTTCAAGGACTCTAACCCAGAGAGCAAGCCCGTCAGGTACACACACACACACACACACACACACACGCACACACACACACACACGCATGCGCGCTGGAGGAGATGGGCTTCAAGGACTCTAACCCAGAGAGCAAGCCCGTCAGGTACACACACACAAACTCACACACTGCAGGAGATGGGCTTCAAGGACTCTAACCCAGAGAGCAAGCCCGTCAGGTACACACACACACACACACACACACACACACGCACACGCATGCGCGCTGGAGGAGATGGGCTTCAAGGACTCTAACCCAGAGAACAAGCCCGTCAGGTACAAACACACACTTCAGGGGCTAAGATGGGCTTTAGACCCTTTGTACAAAGCCAAATGAAGGTCCACCAGGCTGGTTCGCCTCTGTTAAACTGTTCTAATGCAAGATTATGGTGTGATCTTTGTGGGAATGCAGTATGCCAATTATATGTTGTGTGTGTATATGTGTGTGTGTGTGTGTGTGTGTGTGTGTGTGTGGGTGTGAGCAGTCTGCAGGAGACGTACGAGGCCAAGCGTCAGGAGTTCCTGGGGGAGCTGCAGAGGAGGGAGGAGGAGATGAGGCAGATGTTCGTGCAGCGCGTCAAGGAGAAGGAGATGGAGCTCAAGGAGGCCGAGAGAGAGGTACACACACACACACACACACACACTCACACACACACACACACACACACAGTCTCCCACCAAGTGTTATCTTTGCATTGGCAGTTTGGTCAGTTGATGGCTTTTCATCTCGGACGTCTGTGTAGTTTGGGTCAACATTAATGGCTTTCCAGGTCAGATCCCAGGCGGTAAAATGGTGATTTGTCCAGCGTCTGCAGGTCCCAGGCTGTAAAACAGTGCTAATTAATATTAATTGAGACACAGGTCCAGTCCCAGGCTGTAAAACAGTGCTTATTCATACTAATCGAGACACAGGTCCAGTCCCAGGCTGTAAAACAGTGCTAATTCATATTAATTGAGACACAGGTCCAGTCCCAGGCTGTAAAACAGTGCTAATTCATATTAATTGAGACACAGGTCTAGTCCCAGGCTGTAAAACAGTGCTAATTCATACTAATCGAGACACAGGTCCAGTCCCAGGCTGTAAAACAGTGCTAATTCATACTAATCGAGACACAGGTCCAGTCCCAGGCTGTAAAACAGTGCTAATTCATATTAATCGAGACACAGGTCCAGTCCCAGGCTGTAAAACAGTGCTAATTAATATTAATTGAGACACAGGTCCAGTCCCAGGCTGTAAAACAGTGCTAATTAATATTAATTGAGACACAGGTCCAGTCCCAGGCTGTGTAATGGTGTTTTACTTGTGTGCGTCTGCAGCTGCAAGGCAAGTTCGAGCAGCTGAAGCGCCTGCACCAGGACGAGAAGAGCAAGCTGGACGAGAAGCGGCGTACGCTGGAGGACGAGATCAATACCTTCAACAAGAAGAAGGCGGCCGCAGAGCTGCTGCAGGGACAGTCCTTCAACTCCAACACCAACGCCAAGAAGGACAAGGACCGCAAGAAGTAAGCGCCTCACATCATCAGTCTCTGCCTTATCAGTAGTTAACTCTATCCCTAAACCCTAAACCCTACACCCTAACCCTAAACCCTAACCCAGGGACCGCAAGAAGTAAGCGCCTCACATCATCAGCCTCTGCCTTATCAGTAGGTAACTCTATCCCTAAACCCTAACCCTAAACCCTAACCCAGGGACCGCAAGAAGTAAGCGCCTCACATCATCAGTCTCTGCCTTATCAGTAGTTAACTGTATCCCTAAACCCTAACCCTAAACCCTAACCCAGGGACCGCAAGAAGTAAGCGCCTCACATCATCAGTCTCTGCCTTATCAGTAGTTAACTCTATCCCTAAACCCTAACCCTAAACCCTAACCCAGGGACCGCAAGAAGTAAGCATCTCACATCATCAGTCTCTGCCTTATCAGTAGTTAACTGTATCCCTAAACTCTACACCCTAAACCCTAACCCAGGGACCGCAAGAAGTAAGCATCTCACATCATCAGTCTCTGCCTTATCAGTAGTTAACTGTATCCCTAACCCTAAACCCTAAATCCTAACCCAGGGACCACAAGAAGTAAGCGCCTCACATCATCAGCCTCTGCCTTATCAGTAGTTAACTCTATCCCTAAACCCTATCCCTAAACCCTACACCCTAACCCAGGGACCGCAAGAAGTAAGCATCTCACATCATCAGCCTCTGCCTTATCAGTAGTTAACTCTATCCCTAAACCCTAACCCTAAACCCTAACCCAGGGACCGCAAGAAGTAAGCATCTCACATTATCAGCCTCTGCGTTATCAGTAGTTAACTCTATCCCTAAACTCTACACCCTAACCCAGGGACCGCAAGAAGTAAGCGCCTCACATCATCTGCCTCTGCCTTATCAGTACTTAACCCTAAATCCAAACCCTAAACCCAAACACCTACCCCAACCCTATTCCACGCCAAGAAGGTCAAGGTACGCAAGAAGTAAGCGGCTCATATATCAGTCTCTGCCTTATCAGTAGTTAACCCTAAACCCTAACCCTAAACCCTTACCAATGCCAAGAAGGACAAGGATTGCAAGAAGTAAACGTCATGGCAACAGTTGACCTAGCATCACCAGTGTCTGCATTATCGGTAGCTAATCCTAACTCAAGGACCACAAGTAATCGCCTCTTGCTCCATGGCAACAGATGACCTATCGTCATCAATCTTTCTGCATTACAGGTAGCTAACCCCTAACTCCTAATCCAAGGAGCACAAGAACCCTAAGGACCTCTTAGCTTCATGACCTCACATCATGTCTCTACTTTATTAGTGGCTAACCCTAACCCAAGAAGCTCAAGAACCCTAATTGTATGTACAGATCAGAAGCGAACAAAGTGAACAGGTCGCTGAAGAAACTTCGCTGTTGAATTCGCTTTGTTCGCTTTGTTTGTTCATGACGTATCATTTGGGATGTTGGGTTTAGCCAAAGAACTTTGTATTTAGCTCAGTAATTAAAGGAGAACTTCGGTGTAAAATGAAAATTTGCCTGTTAAAACATCATCCCGAGTTGGTATGTGTACCGAGGAGCAAAAATTATTCAGCCCGCTGCATTCAGAGTTAAACTATTTTTTATCGTTTGCCCCAGAAGGCTAACAATGGAAGTGGTAACTGCCCTTAGACGAAGCACGACGACAAAGCTATTTTTAAACCATTAAAACAGCTCGAAGAAACTCCACACTCTATCGGTAGTACAACAAAGGCCCTGACATTAAAAACGAGGCACTGAGAACTTTGTAAGTGTACACAACGTCTATTAATAAAACAGGTTTGATAGGCAGTACCTTGCTGTAGTTTCTCGTCGCCGCCATGTTGGACGTCCACACTAGCCGATTGTCGAACATGGACCAGCGGTCAGAATAGGAGGAGAAGTAGTGCAATTTAATTCCGTGAAACTGGAGGGATTTCATCTGTTGGTGACAATATCCAGTCATTGTGCCCATTTAACAGAGCCCAGCAACGGCACCTAATCCACCAAAAAGGCTACATCTGAAGAGAAGTTCCATTCGGAAACCTGTGCGACTTGGTGGAGATGTATGTCCAACAAGAAAGTCAAGAGAGAGCTGCAGCCATGGCGACAACAAAAGGTATAATCGGGAGATATTTCACAGGTTACCCATGCGTGATAAGGACACTTTGCAGCAGAAGCTGGTCTTCCAAATCGTGTTATCCCTGTTCACGTGCACAGCACGACTTCCGTCAACAACAGCACGCGAGACTCAGTCCTAAGTGAAACGACACTTGAATGGGCCTCTTCAGTCTCTTGTACAAAATGGCAGGATATCGTCACCAACAAGTCGTTGCAAATGGACTTTTGCCATGGCTGCAGCTCTCTCTTGACTTTCTTGTTGGACATACATCTCCACCAGATCTCCGAATGACCTCTCTTCAGATGTAGCCTTTTTTGTGGGTTAGGTGCCGTTGCTGGGACAATGTAATCATCTTGGTTGAAATGCAGGCTACAGACACGATAATCTTTCTGTTTCAGCCTGTGGGCGCGTCTTCACGACGATTTGCAAGACCAGTTACTGCTGCAAAGTGTCCTTATCACGCATGGGTAACCTGTGAAATATCTCCCGATTGTTGTCGCCATGGCTGCAGCTCTCTCTTGACTTTGTTGTTGGACATACATCTCCACCAAGTCGCACAGGTTTCCGAATGGCACCTCTCTTCAGATGTAGCCTTTTTGGTGGATTAGGTGCCGTTGCTGGGACCATGGCTCTGTTAAATGGGCACAATGACTGGATATTGTCACCAACAGATGAAATCCCTCCAGTTTCACGGAATTAAATTGCACTACTTCTCCTCCTATTCTGACCGCTGGTCCGTGTTCGACAATCGGCTAGTGTGGACATCCAACATGGTGGCGACGAGAAACTACAGCAAGGTACTGCCTATCAAACCTGTTTTATTAATAGACGTTGTGTACACTTACAAAGTTCTCAGTGCCTCGTTTTTAATGTCAGGGCCTTTGTTGTACTACTGATAGAGTGTGGAGTTTCTTCGAGCTGTTTTAATGGTTTAAAAATAGCTTTGTCGTCGTGCTTCGTCTAAGGGCACCTACCACTTCCATTGTTAGCCTTCTGGGGCAAACGATAAAAAATAGTTTAACTCTGAATGCAGCGGGCTGAATAATTTTTGCTCCTCGGTACACATACCAACTCGGGATGATGTTTTAACAGGCAAATTTTCATTTTACACCGAAGTTCTCCTTTAACAGACGTGGGTAAAGTTGTGTATTCTGGTTGGTTTTCGCCGAACCACGTCATAGCTCATTACCATAAAGTTAACTGACTTTTGACTTCTCTTTTTCGCTCTGGTCACCCAGTTTGCTTCGCTGCTGCCGAATTCACTCTGGTCGCCCAATTCGCCGACTCTCCATAGAGAAATAATGACCTCCGTCGCTTTGGTGGCTTCTGATGTGAATACCCAGTAATCGCCTCTGTGCTCCATGACCTAACGTCATGTCTCTGCATGATTAGTGTAGCATGTTTAGATTAGATGCCATTGGGCATGTGGTCATTTTTTTACCAAGCACAGTTATGTTGTCAGTGTGGTTATGCACCTCGGAGTTAAAGGGCTGCTGAATGTGCTCAGTGTGATGGTGCAAACGCATGGAGGGACTGAATGAAAACAGTACTTGCAACTTAGCATTGCGTATCAGCACAGAACAGATAATAGCAATAGACTTTACTACCTAATACTACAATACTACTTAAGTAATTACAGTACAGCCACAGATAAAGCACTAGACTATAATTTAACAATGTGATCTTAAGTAATTATCATAAAGCAAGAGATAAAGTGCTCGACTTAAATTGAATAACGTGATGTTGTCTCTCCTGCAGTGCTAGACTAATTGAATAATGTAATCTTTTATCTCTTACAGTTCTGGATTCATGTGAAACACACTGCAGAAACGCCTCTCTGTGGCACCATCACCGTGGAAACCAGTAATTACAGCCTCTCATTCCTGTCCTTCGCTCCTTGTCTTTCTTTGCACAGGGTATGTTTATGTGTGTGTGTGTCTATGGTATGTGTGTGTGTCCAACAGCAGCTGGGCTTAGGTAGTTTACGACACGCCACACACACGTCTGTGAGCACAGAAGGCACCGCTGCCCTTTACTCTCCCGCCACGTGACCTTTGAACTCTTCTGGGTCAAAGGACTCTTTGAACTCTTTCTTTGGGTCATTTTTATGCTGAAATTGATCCGTTCAAGGTGCCAAAAGTCCTGCAGTGTCTGACTGGCAGGATTAATATGCTGATGGGAATAATCCAAGTAATAATAATCCTCCTGCGTTTGTCCACCAGTGTTCTTCCCAATCCACGCTTACCCGCTGCAAACCGTATAGTTTAGATTTCGTGCATTCCCTTTTTGGTGTACACATGATTTATTAATAACTTCCCCCAGTTTCACTGCATTTATATATTTTATTACATTTTGTAATTTGAAGACACTTATTGCATGTATTTTTATATATATATTAAGGTGTGGTTCTATCTTTGTATACTTGTTATGAATCACAGTGTAGGATGACTGTTTGACTGTGTTTTTATTGCGGATCTGTGGTTGTGCGTGCGGCGGTGGGACTTTTGGGAGGCTGGGTTTGGCAGTGTGGGTCCGCTCAGGGTTGGCGTGATTACGGGGCTCCAGGAAGCCCTAACTGCCAACACTAGTACGCATCTGTACGTCGCTCTAAATTTGCAGTGAATTCCACCCCACCGGCAGCCACACGCTTCAAGGCTGCGGTGGATTTCAGCAGAGCTGAAGTAGAGCGCCTGAGGTCGGACTAACCAACCCTGCGTGGGAAGGTTGCTGCCTGAGGTCGGACTAACCAACCCTGCGTGGGAAGGTTGCTGCCTGAGGTCGGACTAACCAACCCTGCGTGGGAAGGTTGCTGCCCTCTGCAGACGTGAAGCCCATTAGTGGCACCATGCAATAATTAAATTCCTAAATATTTTAAAGAAAAACACAAATAAATAATGTAAAAAATACTGTTGTAATTCAGGTACTGTTAGTAATACACGAGTGCCTTTTGAGAAACACTAAAGTATTAATGTAACAAGGCTGTTTACATATGATGAGAAGATCGACTCACCTGAGAGTACTTGTTGCTTGTGTTGGTAGTGGACTACCAGATTACCGGTGTGTGTAGTATATCTTCACCGCAGTGGTCACACGATGCCTGAATACACTTTTTACCCTTTGTAACCACGAGGCATTTTTTTCTTGCATTTGTAGTATAAACGTAATACATTTATATTTATCGCAACTGTTTACATGGGGTTTATGAACACAAATGCTGAAATAAAACTTTTTATTAATCTGCTTGTTAGTGTATTTGCTGTTGTATTATTGATGTATTCATGTGATTCTTGTGTCTTTGTTTAACACACATTTCTGAAAAACTACACTTCATAAAAAACAGAAACAAAAAATCACTGTTACAAAGACGCTTCCTTGAGCAGGCATGGTGGCATGATGGCATGCTGCACCTGCTAACCTTCAGAGAGGACAGCTGCTCCAGCCAGACCTCCAGGGTGGGCAGGATGCTGTGGAAGTCCCCCGCCAGAGAGGCCTGATCCTGGGCTTGCCTGCTGGGCCGCTGCCTCAACAGCTGCGGTGGAGCCCTGGGACTGTTCAACACCACACTGACATCACGCAGGACCTACAGGAATATACATCCATACACATGCAGTCACATGTATACAGCATTCATTATCAATCTCATCACTAGTGTGCCTGAACTACTAATTCTCACAGTACATTAAAAGTGTATGCATGCAGTATTAATTATCAGTGCTATATATCAATAATGTTCAACACCGCAGTAACATCACGCAGGACCTACAGAAAAAACACACATAGCATTCATTATCATCCCATCTCATCACTCGTGTTTAAGCCACGTCCCAATAATTAGTCTTAAACTAATAATTCCATAATCTATTATACATTAAGAGAGTATGCACGCAGAAATAATTATCAGTGCTGTTAGTGCTTTGTCTTACACTAAATACTCATTATTATTTGTAGTGCACTGACATTTTGTGTATTAAACAACAAAAGTACAAAATAAAAGTGGTTATTGAAACTAACAGTCACAGGTGGGCTGGTGTTAGCACATGGAGTATTGTGGTCATGTATGGTGGCTGGTGTTAGCACATGGAGTATTGTGGTCTCTATGGTGGCTGGTGTTAGCACATAGAGTATTGTGGTCATGTATGGTGGCTGGTGTTAGCACATAGAGTATTGTGGTCATGTATGGTGGCTGGTGTTAGCACATGGAGTATTGTGGTCTCTATGGTGGCTGGTGTTAGCACATAGAGTATTGTGGTCATGTATGGTGGCTGGTGTTAGCACATGGAGTATTGTGGTCTCTACGGTGGCTGGTGTTAGCACAGAGTATTGTGGTCTCTACGGTGGCTGGTGTTAGCACATAGAGTATTGTGGTCTCTACGGTGGCTGGTGTTAGCACATAGAGTATTGTGGTCTCTATGGTGGCTGGTGTTAGCACATAGAGTATTGTGGTGATGTATGGTGGCTGGTGTTAGCACATAGAGTATTGTGGTCTCTATGGTGGCTGGTGTTAGCACATAGAGTATTGTGGTCTCTATGGTGGCTGGTGTTAGCACATAGAGTATTGTGGTGATGTATGGTGGCTGGTGTTAGCACATAGAGTATTGTGGTGATGTATGGTGGCTGGTGTTAGCACATAGAGTATTGTGGTCTCTATGGTGGCTGGTGTTAGCACATAGAGTATTGTGGTCTCTATGGTGGCTGGTGTTAGCACATAGAGTATTGTGGTGATGTATGGTGGCTGGTGTTAGCACATAGAGTATTGTGGTCTCTATGGTGGCTGGTGTTAGCACATAGAGTATTGTGGTCTCTATGGTGGCTGGTGTTAGCACATAGAGTATTGTGGTGATGTATGGTGGCTGGTGTTAGCACATAGAGTATTGTGGTCTCTATGGTGTTGGCTAAATGTGGGAATGTGCTACCTTCTCCAGCTCAGCTGAGTGGGGTCTGGGTTAGGGTGTGTGTGTGTGTGTGTGTGTGTGTGTGTGTGTGTGTGTGTGTGTGTGTGTGTGTGTGCTACCTTCTCCAGCTGAGTGGGGTCTGTGTGTCTGGGTCTGCTCTTCAGTGCTGCCATCAGCTGACTCGCGTCATGCACACCCACCTCCACACACACTGACTGCAAACACACACATACACCACAGTCACACACACACACACACACACACAGACTGCCATCAGACACAGACATACACTCCCATTACACACACACACACAGACTGCCATCAGACACAGACATACACTCCCATTACACACACACACACACACACACAGACTGCGATCGCAGATACTCCAGACTGCAATACCTCGGTAACGTAGTAGAGTAACGCGTTACTGTTATACGTTCTTTAATCACACTACAGTTACTAATAGTGCATATACTTCCACAGTGGACAGACTGACCACAGATATCTGACCTCATCACAGACGAATTTCCTGACCCTCCCCCAAAATCCTCAGGTGCATGCTTGCACAATAGTCGCGAGACATGTCCACACGCAACTGTCTGTGATCACAGTTCATCAATCAGTTAATTACTCTGCACTTGTGTGTGTGTGTGTGTGTGTGTGTGTGTGTGTGTGTGTGTGTGTGTTCAGGCACTGAACCCATACTCAGGTTCAGTGTGGGGAGGTGGTCCAGTGGGAGAGTGCTGACATGTTGTCCAGAAGGTCGTTAGTTCATGTCTCACATCAGATTATGGTAGAAAGGAGAGTAGTCTTAAATATAGACTACAATCTCTAATAGTTGGTTTCTGCCCTGGTTATGATTTTCAAGTTGCTGCCAACTATGCACTTTGTTGCTAATGTCAAGTAGAATAATATAATAATGACTAATAGAAGTGGAAAGATTATGAACAGATAGGGTAAAAGCAGAAAGTGTGGGATGCAGGAGGGATAGCGTAGTGGTAGTGCTGGAGATTCCCCACCCTCAAGGTTGAACGTTCAAATCCCAGCCCTGGGTTCAAGGCTGGGTGGGGTGAGTTCTCCTCCCGTTTGCTACAAATTTAAAACATACCCAACACCATATGTAAAACATAACAATTGCATAGGTTCCTGTCCCACCATAGCTACAGGGCTGAGTTTGTGTTGTCTACTGTGTGCTTTTCACTTTCATATTAGCGGCACCAGGGAGGATATGGATGAATGTGGGTAAAAGGAGAAGTGTGCACTTCAGGAGGGATAGTGCAGTGGTAGCACTGGAGAGTACTACCCTCAAGGTTGCAAGTTCAAATCCCAGATTGTTCAACAGCACACCTGTGTTTAATTAGTGTAACCCACCACCACCACCACCACGGTCACGGTTTGATCCAGTGCACACATCTTAAAAAATATCAACACTAAGGGCTCATAACTGAAATATTTCTACAACAATTGCCATTGCTGTCTTCAGCCAGCAGGCGGACCAGTGGTTACCCCACTCTGCTGAGCTCTCAAAGCTAAGCAGCAGTGGGGCTGGTCGCAGCTTGGATGGGAGACCTCCTAGTTGCTGCAGGGAGGGTGGGTGGTGCAGCAGGTAGGAGGCGCTCTTCTCTCTAGCTCAACGAAAAAATACACTACTCCCAGCACAGTGATGGGATCCTGGGCTGGGAGATGTTGCTGCCTTACACAAGGGCAGTTTGTGATTCCTCTGATGTGTTGGAAAATGACAGTTGGTGTCTTAGAACAGTTGTCAGATAACTTGAAGTGTAGTGTTTAGAAAGCTGTGGGATGTGTTTCCCAACACCATAGTTGCTAACTAGTTTGTAAGTAATGGGAAATTGCAACCATCAAAGTAGTGTGAATGAATGATCCCTCTGATCTGTGATTCATTGCTCAGTTTGGTCACGTCACTTCCATTGTGTACATTGAAAAGTTGTGGTCAGAAATTAGTAGTTAGTTGTCTCTTCATTTTAACAATGATTGTTTTGCTGGTGTTATACAACATACTAACTGTGGTAAGGTATTAGTGGGTTGTTATCTGTCAACCATGCCACTGACTTTGCCAACATGGTTAAAAGGTAACTAACTTTATAACTTCATAACTTCAACTGATAAACTTGAATGTACTAGGACAGTAATGTTTGGAAAACAAGCATACCTACCTAATTAGGGGTCTGTTTGTTTCCCAAAGTCATAGTGAACTACTTTATTGGTTAACGCATCCCACAGCTATCAAACGCTTTCTAAACACTACACTACACTTCAAGTTATCTGACAAATGTCCCAAGACACCAACTGTCATTTTCCAACACATCAGAGGAATCACAAACTGCCCTTGTGTAAGGCAGCAACATCTCCCAGCCCAGGATCCCATCACTGTGCTGGGAGTAGTGTATTTTTTGTTGAGCTAGAGAGAAGAGCGCCTCCTACCTGCTGCACCACCCACCCTCCCTGCAGCAACTAGGAGGTCTCCCATCCAAGCTGCGACCAGCCCCACTGCTGCTTAGCTTTGAGAGCTCAGCAGAGTGGGGTAACCACTGGTCCGCCTGCTGGCTGAACGCACCTGTGCAATTGTTCTATTTCACATATGGTGTTGGGTACGACGATTTAAGATTGTACCAAAGGGAAGGAGCAGTCACCCCGCCTGGCTTCGAACCCCGGTCTCCCAGGTATGAAACATGCACTTTTACCACAACAACAAGAACCCTTTGGTTAAAGCACATGTTTCGAAACCTGGCTGAAGGAACCTGAGGCAATTCGTGTTAGAAATTGTTGTGTCACTTATGAGCCCATAGTGTTGATATTTTTTAAGATGTGTGCGTTGGATCAAACAAACGTATTGATGTTAGGTTAAACTCATTAAAGGCAGGCAGTGGGCTATTAAACGGGCTGGGATTTGAACTCCCAACCTTGAGGGTGGCAGTCTCCAGTGCTACCACTGCACTATCCCTCCTACATTACACACCCCAGCTCTCTGGTGGTGCAAATATGAATGTGAAAAGCGCACAGTAGAGAACACAACCTCGGTCCTGTAGCTGTGGTGGGACAGGAACCTACAACCTCCAGCCTGTAAACCAGCACCAGTGTCACTGCGCCACTTTCCCTTCAACAAGCTCAACCACTCCATTAGTTTTTATTCTATTGTTCTACCTGACACTAGCATGAAGAGAGCCCATTGAACAGGCTGAGACTTGAACTTTCAACCTTGAGGGTGGTGATGTCCAGTGCTACCACTGCACTATCCCTCCTGTAGTGCACACTTCTGCTTTTACCCACATTCATCCATATCCTCTCTGGTGGCGCTAATATGAATGTGAAAAGCACACAGTAGAGAACACAACCTCGACCCTGTAGCTATGGCAGGACAGTAACCTGCAACCTCAAGGATGTTAACCAGCACCACTGTCAATGCACCACCTTCCTTTCAATGACTTCACCCAGTCCATTAGTCTTTATTCTGTTGTTAGCAGGGTAACCGCTGGTGTGCCTGCTGGCTGAAGACACTTGTGCAATTGTTATATTTTACATTTGGTGTTGGGTATGATGTTTTAAAATTGTAGCGAAAGGGAAGAGAAATCACCCCACCTGGCTTCAAACCCGGGTCATCATACCCAACACCATGTAAAATATAACAATGGCACAGGTGTCTTCAGCTAGAAGGCAGACCAGTGGGTACCCCGCTCTGCTGAGCTCTGAAAGCTTAGCTAAGCGGTGCGGTGGGGTGGGGTGCGGTGGGGTGGGGTGGGGTGCGGTGGGGTGGGGTGGGGTGCGGTGGGGTGGGGTGCGGTGGGGTGGGGTGGGGTGGGGTGCGGTGGGGTGGGGTGCGGTGGGGTGGGGTGGGGTGCGGTGGGGTGGGGTGGGGTGGGGTGGGGTGCGGTGGGGTGGGGTGGGGTGGGGTGGGGTGGGGTGCGGTGGGGTGGGGTGGGGTGGGGTGCGGTGGGGTGGGGTGGGGTGGGGTGGGGTGGGGTGGGGTGCGGTGGGGTGGGGTGGGGTGGGGTGCGGTGGGGTGGGGTGGGGTGGGGTGCGGTGGGGTGGGGTGGGGTGGGGTGGGGTGCGGTGGGGTGGGGTGGGGTGGGGTGCGGTGGGGTGGGGTGGGGTGGGGTGGGGTGGGGTTACTTCTCCCCTTTGCCATAAATGGTGACAGAAGTGGGATGGCTTGCCGTCAGGTCATCGGAGGTGCACCAATTGTGTGAGCCGTATGAGGGACCCCCAGGTTAGGTGTTAGAAAATGAGTGGCAGTTTAGAACATTTGTCAGATAACTTCAAGTATAGTACTTATAAAGAGTTAGATAGCTCTGATAATGAATGAATGAATGAAGGAAGGAAGGAAGGAAGGAATGTTTGAACACATCAAATTAATGAATGACGCCTCCTGATGTTCTTAGACTATTGCCACAGTCCTTTTCAAGCTACATAACTGAAGTGACCTGAATGTTTTAGTACATTCAAGTTGAGAAGATATTCAGTTAGTTACTGTTTAAGGTTATTGGCAAAGTCAAACATCACATCACATCACATCTGGCATGTTCCAAGACAACCAACCAACCAACCAACCAACCACTAACACCTTACTGCAACTTGTCAATGTAAAATACTGAAGTTAGTATGAGTTGTATGACTCACCACTGAAACAAAAGCATACTTTTTTTGTAATCTAAATTTGGATGTTACTTGATGTTGTAAGACACCATCTCTCCTTTTCCAATCAGTACCTGGCCATGTGTAAGGCAGCAACATCTCCCAGCCCAGGATCCCATCACTGTGCTGGGAGTAGTGTATTTTTTTGTTGAGCTAGAGCGAAGAGTGCCCCCTACCTGCTGCACCACCCACCCTGCAGCAACTAGGAGGTCTCCCATCCAAGCTGCGACCAGCCCCACAGCTGCTTAGCTTTGAAAGCTCAGCAGAGCGGGGGAACAACTGGTCTGCCTGCTGTGGCAATTGTTATATTTCACTTATAAGCCCTTACTGTTGGTATTTTTTAAAATATACATCAGCAGCTGCATGCTGGATCAAACAAATGGGTTGGGTAAACTAATTAAAAACAGGAAGTGGGTTATTAAACAGGCTGGGATTTGAACTTGCAACCTTGAGGATGGGGAATCTCCAGTTCTACCACTACACTACCCCTCCTGCATTCCACACTTCTGCTTTTACTCCCATTCATCCATATCCTCTCTGCTGGCGGCACTATGAATGTGAAAAACACACAGCAGAGAACACAACCTTATTTATTTTTGAGATAGAGAGAAGAGCGCCCCCTACCTGCTGCACACATCCCACCCTCCCTGCAGCTACTAGGAGGTCTCCCATCCAAGCTGCGACCAGCCCCACAGCTGCTTAGCTTTGAGAGCTCAGCAGAGCGGGGTAACCACTATCGTTCTATTGATGTATTCATATGACTCTTGTGTCACACATATTTCTGAAGAACTACACTTCATAAAGAACAAAAAAAAATCATGTACAAATATAAAACTTGCTCACAAAGTTTATTTATAAATATACAAAACACACACACACACACACACACAGATGCACACAGAAACAATCAAAAGTAAAATCAGAGCAGTCTGGACTTCAGGACCCTTAGTGCAGGCATGATGTCATCTATCCTCTGGACATCTGAAAACACACACACAAACACACACACAATTTTAGGGGTTCTGTTCATGTGGTGTACTAAGAGATGTATGTTTAAGTCTAACAAGCACAAACACCCTGATATAGGCAGACATAAGCCTGGACATGCCTGAATCACTGTCTTTTGTTCTATTGATTCAGTAAATACAAAGCAAAAGAAAAAAAAAGAAAAAGCCCCCAGAGAGTGCAGACCTTTGCCATGGCAGTTTAGATCAACACCAAAATCTAATCACTTAAGTTAGCCCATTTTGACCTACCCATCTCCTCCTGAAAATCCACATTACATCTGCCTGAGGTTTCTTCCTAGAAAAACAGGGAGTTTTACTCACTGATTCCTGAGGTTTCTTCCTGAATTTACACAAATCAAACAAACAGGGAGTTTTTGCTCAGCCCTGTTGCTGCCTGGGGACACTAACAACCGACTGCACCTAAATTAACTCTCCTTGTCTCGCGCCTTTGGTTTGCAAGGACTGCTGACCTATGTTTACATAAGAGCCCGCATCAACAGGGCATTGCATAGTTCTAGCGCCTCTGGACTACAAAGACTGCGGACTGGGGCCTACAAGAACTGTCTACCCGTGTTCACGCAAGAGTCATTTTGCTACTGTAATTATCTGCTCCGGCGCCACTGGACTGCAAGAAATGTTGTCTTGTGACGACCCTGCTAAACTGTAAAGCACTTTGAGCTGCATCTTGTAGGTATGAATTGTGCTATACAAGTAAAGTTTATTATTATTATTATTATTATTACAGAATCTTATTTAAAAATGAGCAGTGAGCCGCATGAGTAGTGGCATCATTGCGGATGTTCCCTCCCTCAGGTGTGGTGCTGGAGGACTGTTTACCAAGAATCTGCAGCAGCTCCAGCACCAGAGAGTGGAAGGCAGGAAAGAACTCCTCATGCTCCTTCAGTCTCACGATTATACTGGAAAACACACACACACACACACACACACACACACACACACACACACAAACATGACATTTCCCTTCGACTACACTTTGTGTACTTCCACATCTCCCCACCAGGGGGTACACTGGAGCCACAAAGCAACATGTTCACATGCACAAGTTTCAGCAGCAGTAGTGTAGACTGCACCTGTTGATGTCGTGTGTCTCCAGGAGGCTGTGCATCTGCTGGGTGGTGAAGGCGTCCGCGCGGGAGGCCATCTTGGCCACCTGATTCACCACCTCACTCGGCGGAGCCTTCTCATCTGTCAACAGGAAATGCACCCTTAAATCAGTGCTGCCTCAGACATAGAGTAGTAGTACTTACACATCTAGAACACAATAACACCTATGTAAGGATGCTCTTCATTGACTACAGCTCTGCCTTCAACACCATTATTCCATCCAGGCTAGTGATGAAGCTGCAAGACCTTAACCTCAACCCTTCCCTCTGTCGCTGGATTCTGAACTTCCTCACTGACAGACCACAAGCTGTACGGCTGGGCCAGATCACTTCCTCCACCCTATGCCTCAGCACCGGCGCTCCGCAAGGATGTGTGCTCAGCCCTCTTCTCTACTCCCTTTTTACACATGACTGCATAGCCATCCACTGTTCTAATTCCATCATTAAATTTGCCGATGACACCACAGTCGTGGGCTGCATCACAAATGGAGATGAGTCTGCCTATAGAACTGAGGTAGCTGCATTGTCATCTTGGTGTGAGTGCAACAATTTGCTTCTCAACGTGACCAAAACGAAGGAGGTGATTGTTGACTTCAGGAGGACACAACAACAAGCACATCAGCCAATCTACATCAACAATACAGAGGTGGAGAGAGTTAACAGTTTCAGGTTCCTTGGAGTTAACATCAGTGAGGATCTAAGCTGGTCTGAACACATCAAGAACATCACGAAGACTGCAAGACAGCGGCTCTTTTTTCTGAGGCGGCTGCATAAATGGACAGTGGAATAACCACCAATTTCTACCGCTGTACCATTGAGAGTATTTTGACTGGTAACATCACAGCCTGGTATGGAAACAGCAACGCCCAGGACAGGAGAGCCCTCCAGCGTGTAGTCAGGTCTGCTCAACTGAGTCTGAGTCATACAAACTGAATTGCCCAGTATACACTGTCTCTACAATCAACGCTGTATAAGGAAGGCGAAACGCATTATTTCTGATCCCTATCACCCCAGTCATGCACTTTTCACCCTACTACCTTCTGGCCGAAGATACAGGAGTATACGGACTCATACCACAAGACTAAGAGACAGTTTCTATCCACAAGCCATAAGGCTGCTTAACCTCCCTGAACTGCCCTCATAGAGCCTTTTTTACTCCTTTTTTTCTTCCCCTTCAACTACTAATTTTTCTTTTTCTTTTTTTTCTGAGCAAAACAATTTTTCATTGCTCATAAATGAAAATTTATGAAGCACATGACAATAAAGTCCTTGTATCCTTGTATCCTTGTAGGCACGGTAGAATGGTAGGTACAGTAGAATGCTAGGTGCAGTAGAATGGTACAGTAGTATTCTAGGTACAGTAGAATGCTAGGTGCAGTAGAATGCTAGGTAGAGTAGAATGCTAGGTGCAGTAGAATGCTACGTACAGTAGAATGCTAGGTAGAGTAGAACGCTAGGTACAGTGGAATGCTAGGTACAGTGGAATGCTAGGTACAGTAGAACACTAGGTAGAGTAGAATGGTACAGTAGAATACTAGATACAGTAGAATACTAGATGCAGTAGAATGCTAGGTAGAGTAGAACGCTAGGTAGAGTAGAATGCTAGGTAGAGTAGAACGCTAGGTACAGTGGAATGCTAGGTAGAGTAGAATGCTAGGTACAGTAGAATGCTAGGTACAGTGGAATGCTAGGTACAGTAGTATACAAGATATTCTTCATCCACAAGCGTCACAAAAATGGAGAACTCATACTGCCACACTCCCTGACCAGATGTTTCCCTCGATCTAAGACTACTGTAATAGTGATCTGCAAGAAGCACACACTGATACATATGTTTGACTTTAAACTTTCTTCAACTCAATAGTCTGCCGATTTATAAAAGGCAAATGTAGGTTCAGTTCCAATGTTGAGCTAAGGCAGAGGAGGAAGGCAGAAACACAGACCGAGGTCTAAGGCAGGAGGAAGAATGCAGAAGCTCACAGACCGAGGTCCAGGACATCCCGGAGGTTCCTCATGGCGTTGCTCATCTCGCCGAGGCGCGTGTAGACCTCGTTCATGCGCGGGTACACGCCCCTCAGGGACGTCACGTCGAACAGCTTCTGGAAGTGTGTCACCATGGAGAGCAGGGTGTTCTTAGTGGGACTGCACAGCACCTGCATGAGCCAATCACAAGCCAGGGTCATCCAACAAGACCACAACCTCATTTAACAAGACCACAACCTCATTTAACAACACTATAACCTCATTCTCATTTACAGTAGGTCAACACCGATGTCATTTTGGTGTAATTGTTATACTGTATTTGATGTATTGAATATAATTGACCCCAGGAAGAATAGCTGCTGCTTTGCAAAAGCTAATGGGGATCTAAATAAAACAAACAAACAAACAAACAATTCAGCAACTCTATAACCTCATCCAACAAGACCACAACCTCATTCAACACTACAACCTCATTTAACAAGACCACAACCTTGTTTAACAACACTATAACGGCATTCAGCAACACTATAACCTCATTCAGATGCTAGATGCCGTGGTCACTGGCTCAGAAGCTAGTTGCTATGCTGACTGGATCAGATGCTAGCTGCTGTTAGGGTGACCAGATGGGATTGGCTGAAATTCGCGACTGTGTTTTTTTTTTTTCCGGGGGGGGGGGGGGGGGGGGGGTCTCGCTGATGATAGCCTACATAGACAGTAAAACTTGTTTCAAACCGGTCACAAACATGTTTTCATTCAAAGATCAAGTCTTTCATTCTTTATATTTCTCACACCAGCCATGTCAAACGCTTATCACAATGGCTTATCGTCAATGCATATTCGCGCCTACTTGTAGCCTATAGAACGTCAAAGAAAAAACAAAATAGATACATTGCAGCAGGGGCTGAGCGCACGGGCTGCATCCGCATCTGCATCTCAGCAGTAGTCGTACAGTCGACTCAACCTCTCTACAAACAGTTTTTAATGTTGGAAAACAACTACTCAGTATTCTGTTTGAGTGCAATTTTCGAGACATTTAGGGCTTGATTCGGGATTCGGGACAAAAGCTTAGATTTCGGGACTGTCCCGAAAAATTCGGGACGTCTGGTCACCCTAGCTGCTGTAGTGACTGTCTCAGATGCTAGTTCCTATGGTGACGGCCAGTAACCCTATGTAAGGTTACATGTAGCTGTACTGACTGTCTCAGATGCTAGCTGCTGTAGTGACTGGCTGAGATGCTAGCTGCTGTAGTGACTGTCTCAGATGCTAGTTGCCGTGGGGACTGGCCTTGTCTGCGGGGGCCGTCTCCTCCAGCAGTGTGTCCACGAGCAGCTGCAGCTCCTCCACCCTCACGCCCTCCACAGGGGCCCGCCGCTCCTCCGGGGGATGCCACGGCAACAGCCTCTTCACCAGCCTCACCAGCGACTGGTGCAGCTCCTGATGCACACACACACACAGCCATGAATGCACAAACAATACATGCACACACACACACACACACCAAGCAACGAAGAATTGTTTTGCGTTTGATTTGGACTGTGTGGAATGTTATATTAGACATAGCTTGGTTTGGTTTGCCTTCGACATGGATCGTATGATATATATGTATATATGTATATACTGTAATCCATCACGATGGTAATGCAGGCCGACTCCTGGTCATAGTACTGGGCGAGTGACGCTTCCTTGAGCAGGTATGATGGCATGGTCACCTTCAGAGAGGACAGCTGCTCCAGCCAGACCTCCAGGGTGGGCAGGATGCTGTGGAAGTCCCCCGCCAGAGAGGCCTGATCCTGGGCTTGCCTGCTGGGCCGCTGCCTCAACAGCTGCGGTGGAGCCCTGGGACTGTTCAACACCACACTGACATCACGCAGGACCTACAGGAATATACATCCATACACATGCAGTCATATGTATACAGCATTCATTATCAATCTCATCACTAGTGTGCCTGAACTAATAATTCTCACAATTTATAGTACATTAAAAGTGTATGCATGCAGTATTAATTATCAGTGCTATATATCAATAATGTTCAACACCACACTAACATCACGCAGGACCTACAGCAAAACCACACATAGCATTCATTATCATCCCATCTCATCACTCGTGTTTAAGCCACGTCCCAATAATTAGTCTTAAACTAATAATTCCAATAATTTATTGTACAGTAAGAGTGTATGCACACAGAAATAATTATCAGTGCTGTTAGTGCTTTGTCTTACACTAAATACTCATTATTATTTTTAGTGCACAAAATACAAAATAAAAAGTACAAAATAAAAGTGGTTATTGAAACTAACAGTCACAGGTGGGCTGGTGTTAGCACATGGAGTATTGTGGTCTCTATGGTGGCTGGTGTTAGCACATAGAGTATTGTGGTCATGTATGGTGGCTGGTGTTAGCACATAGAGTATTGTGGTCTCTATGGTGGGCTGGTGTTAGCACATAGAGTATTGTGGTCATGTATGGTGGCTGGTGTTAGCACATAGAGTATTGTGGTCTCTATGGTGGCTGGTGTTAGCACATAGAGTATTGTGGTCTCTATGGTGGCTGGTGTTAGCACATAGAGTATTGTGGTCTCTATGGTGGCTGGTGTTAGCACATAGAGTATTGTGGTCATGTATGGTGGCTGGTGTTAGCACATAGAGTATTGTGGTCTCTATGGTGGGTGGTGTTAGCACATAGAGTATTGTGGTCATGTATGGTGGCTGGTGTTAGCACATAGAGTATTGTGGTGATGTATGGTGTTGGCTAAATGTTGGAATGTGCTGCCTTCTCCAGCTCAGCTAAGTGGGGTCTGGGTTAGGGTGTGTGTGTGTGTGTGTGTGTATTGTGATTTGCCTTCTCCAGCTGAGTGGGGTCTGGGTTAGGGTGTGTGTGTGTGCTACCTTCTCCAGCTGAGTGGGGTCTGGGTTAGGGTGTGTGTGTGTGTGTGTGTGTGTGTGTGTGTGTGCTACCTTCTCCAGCTGAGTGGGGTCTGGGTTAGGGTGTGTGTGTGTGTGTGTGTGTGTGTGTGCTACCTTCTCCAGCTGAGTGGGGTCTGGGTTAGGGTGTGTGTGTGTGTGTGTGTGCTACCTTCTCCAGCTGAGTGGGGTCTGGGTTAGGGTGTGTGTGTGTGTGTGTGTGTGTGTGTGTGTGTGTGTGTGTGTGTGCTACCTTCTCCAGCTGAGTGGGGTCTGTGTGTCTGGGTCTGCTCTTCAGTGCTGCCATCAGCTGACTCGCGTCATGCACACCCACCTCCACACACACAGACTGCAAACACACACATAGGCCACAGTCACACACACACACAGACTGCCATCAGACACAGACATACACTCCCATTACACACACACACACACACACACACACACAGACTGCCATGACAGATACTCTGCACTGCCATCACACACACACACACACAGACTGCCATGACAGATACTCTGGACTGCAATCACACACACACACACACAGACTGCCATGACAGATACTCTGGACTGCAATCACACACACACACACACACACACACACACACACACACACACACACACACAGACTGCCATGACAGATACTCTGGACTGCAGTCACACACACACACACACACACACACACACACAGACTGCCATGACAGATACTCTGGACTGCAATCACACACACACACACAGACTGCCATGACAGATACTCTGGACTGCAATCACACACACACACAGACTGCCATGACAGATACTCCGCACTGCCATCACAGCACACACACACACACACAGACTGCGATCACAGATACTCCGCACTGCCATCACAACACACACAGAAGTAAGGCACACACCAGCACATGCAGCAGGTGCCGTGTGCAGATGAGAACTTATGTCTTAAATATATTATAAAAGAATGTGAGCTTAAGCAGCCTGTAGGGGGCGTAGATGAACTTATGTCTTAAATATATTATAAAAGAATGTGAGCTTAAGCAGCCTGTAGGGGGCGTAGATGAACTTATGTCTTAAATATATTATAAAAGAATGTGAGCTTAAGCAGCCAGTAGGGGGCGTAGATGAGCTGAAAAGCATACGGTAGGTACATCTTTACTCTGAGGCCCATTCGAATAAAGGGTTTTTATACTTCACTATGCCAGTGCAGTTTAACATTTACACACACACACACAAACACACACACACACACACACACCTTGAGGAGAGTGCGGCAGGCAGACGGCTGCATGTGGTCGATGTTCTCCACATCAGTCACCTCCTCAGTCATGGACCCCTGAGCCGACCTACAGGTGGACACACACACACACACACACACACACACACACACACACACACACACACAGCAGACGTAAGGAGACAGCTGAAAACCTAGGCCTGGGACATGGACTTGTACCATGCTTGTGACATTAGTTGTTCTGTGGTGACTTGAGCGCCTACCTGAGGTTGGTCTGCTGGAGGATGCGGTCCATCCTCCTCAGCTGCTGCTTGTACGACTTCAGCTCCTTCACTGTGGGCCTGGGGGAGACAGAGGTGTAAAGGCCTTGCTCACAGAGGAGACTACATACTTCACATAATATACAGTATAGCTACTTCACTACAGTAGAGATACTTCACTACAGTATAGATACTTCACACAATGTACAGCTCCTTCACTGTGGGCCTGGGGGAGACAGGGGTGTGAAGGCCTTGCTCACAGAGGAGACTACATACTTCACATAATATACAGTATAGCTACTTCACTACAGTAGAGATACTTCACTACAGTATAGATACTTCACACAATGTACAGCTCCTTCACTGTGGGCCTGGGGGAGACAGGGGTGTGAAGGCCTTGCTCACAGAGGAGACTACATACTTCACATAATATACAGTATAGCTACTTCACTACAGTATAGATACTTCACTACAGTATAGATACTTCACTACAGTATAGATACTTCACTACAGTATAGATACTTCACTATTGTATAGATACTTCACTACACTACAGTATAGTGGCAGCTGTGGCCTAGAGTGGTTAGGGAGTTGGTCTTGAAGGTTGCCGTTTCGAATCCCACCCTACCCATGGTTGAGATGCTCTTGAGCAAGGCATCTAACCCCACACTGCTCCAGGGACTGTAACTGAAACCCTGTAAATATCTGTAAGTCGCTCTGGATAAGAGCGTCAGCTAAGTGTAATGTAATGTAAAAGTATAGATACTTCACTGCAGTACAGATACTTCACACAATATACAGCTCCTTCACTGTGGGTGTGGGGGAGGCAGGGGTATGAAGGCCTTGCTCACAGAGGAGACTACATACTGCACATAATATACAGTATAGATACTTCACACAATATAGATACTTCACACAATATACAGCTCCTTCACTGCAGGTCTTGGACAGACAGGCGTGTGAGGGCCTTGCTTACGCAGAAGACACATATACAGTATGGCTATAATCTGCTCTTGGTCACGCAGGAGACTCGATACTTCACACAATAAACAGTATAGAGTATAGATACTTCACATGATGTTACATTACATTAGACTCAGCTGACGGTCTTATCCAGAGCCACTTAGAAACGGGTTTCAGTTACAGTCCCTGAAGCAGTGTGGGGTTAGATGACTTGCTCAGCGGCATTCAGCCATGGATGAGGGTGCAGTGTGGGGTTAGATGCCTTGCTCAAGGGCATTCAGCCATGGATGAGGGTGCAGTGTGGGGTTAGATGCCTTGCTCAGGGGCATTTCAGCCATGGATGAGGGAGCAGTGTGGGGTTAGATGCCTTGCTCAGGGGCATTCAGCCATGGGTAGGGTGATATACAGTATGGATACTTCATACAATATCCAGTATGTCTATAATCTGCTCTTGGCCGTGCGGAAGACTAGATACTCCACACAGCAAGACTAGATACTCCACACAGCAAGACTACATACTCCACACAGCAAGACTACATACTCCACACAGCAAGACTAGATACTCCACACAGCAAGACTAGATACTCCACACAGCAAGACTAGATACTCCACACAGCAAGACTAGATACTCCACACAGCAAGAGGAAAACGATGAACATATAACATCCTCTCTGATCTCTTCCTCATGATCTAGGGTGAGATTCATTAACGATGACCTGATATGTGTACATAATGATCATTTAGGATAGCTTTTTCTTGAAATACTCACTATAGATACATAAAAAAACTCAGCATTAGTCAGCAGTACATAAAAACTGTTACTGAACACAGCATGATCCTGAGCACATGCATATGTGAGCATGATTAGAGTACGGCCACGTGAACATTATTTTCATATATCTGTTTGTCTGGAGAAAATGCCATCACAGGCCTCATCATAGCCTAATATATACACGTGATAATAACCTAATTTAATATATGCACATGGTGATAATAAATATGACTGATGTAGTGTTGTTGACTGCATGAAGATGGTCGCTGTGGGCTGGTACCCACCTGAAGTCCAGGTCCTCCTTCAGACTCTGGATCTCCCTCTTCAGCTCCTCCCTCTGGGCCTTCGTCTCACGCAGCTGCTCCTGGTACGACTGCAGGACACGCCACAGGACAGGACAGGTGAGAATCACCTCAGGTGTGTTTAGATTAGGGGGACAGGACAGGTGATCACCTCAGGTGTGTTTAGATTAGGGGACAGGACAGGTGACGATCACCTCAGGTGTGTTTAGATTAGGGGGACAGGACAGGTGATCACCTCAGGTGTCTTTAGATTAGGGGACAGGACAGGACAGGACAGGTGATCACCTCAGGTGTCTTTAGATTAGGGGACAGGACAGGACAGGTGACGATCACCTCAGGTGTGTTTAGATTAGGGGACAGAACAGGACAGGTGAGGATCACCTCAGGTGTGTTTAGATTAGGGGACAGGACAGGTGACGATCACCTCAGGTGTGTTTAGATTAGGGGAACACGTCACAGGACAGATGATCACCTCAGGTGTGTTTAGATTAGGGGGACAGGACAGGTGATCACCTCAGGTGTGTTTAGATTAGGGGACAGGGCAGGTCAGAATCACCTCAGGTGTGTTTAGATTAGGGGACAGGACAGGTCAGAATCACCTCAGGTGTGTTTAGATTAGGCAGACAGGACAGGTGATCACCTCAGGTGTGTTTAGATTAGGGGGACAGGACAGGTGAGGATCGCCTCAAGTGTGTTTAGATTAGGGGGACAGGACAGGACAGGTGATCACCTCAGGTGTGTTTAGATTAGGGGACAGGACAGGTGATCACCTCAGGTGTGTTTAGATTAGGGGGACAGGACAGGACAGGTGATCACCTCAGGTGTGTTTAGATTAGGGGACAGGACAGGTGATCACCTCAGGTGTGTTTAGATTAGGGGGACAGGACAGGACAGGTGATCACCTCAGGTGTGTTTAGATTAGGGGGACAGGACAGGTGAGGATCACCTCAGGTGTGTTTACATTAGGGGGACAGGACAGGTGATCACCTCAGGTGTGTTTACATTAGGGGGACATTAGGGGGACAGGACAGGTGAGCAACACCTCAGGTGTGTTTACATTAGGGGACAGGACAGGACAGGTGAGGAACACCTCAGGTGTGTTTAGCTCACGACTGCAGGGCACCAGATCCTTGAGTAATGTTTTGTGGTAACGGTAATGACCTTGAGTAATGTTTTGGAGTAACAGTAATGACCTTGAGTAATGTTTTATGGTAACGGTAATAACCTTGAGTAATGTTTTATGGTAACGGTAATGACCTTGAGTAATGTTTTATGGTAACGGTAATGACCTTGAGTAATGTTTTGTGGTAACGGTAATGACCTTGAGTGATGTTTTATGGTAACGGTAATGACCTTGAGTAATGTTTTGTGATTGGTGGAGCTGTCTGAAGACGTCCTCTCTGGTTGGCCGTTACAGGAGTCATTCTCCCTCGGCTCCCTGCAGCTCCTAGTGGCAGAGGCACAAACACACATGTGAGGGTAGAAGATACACACACATGCACGCACGCACGCACGCACACACGTGAGGGGAGGAGATACATACACACACACACACACACACACACACACACACACACACACACACACACACACACGTGAGGGTAGAAGAGGCCAAGACTGCAACACACACTGCTGAGTGAAAACTACACTCAACACTATCCAACACCCTTTAGTAGCCCCACCAACCAAGCCCTTCCACCAACTACTACCCATGATGCAATTCTCCACCCATTCTCTTTGCACCTCTTTATTATAACAGTCTTCTGCGCAGTAATTACTCTTACATTACCCACATCACTAAAGACTGGGTGCTGATTCTCACGTGTGGGTTTAATTGGATAAAAGCATCTGCTCAATGCCATGTAATGTAATGTAGTGTAGTGTAGTGTAATGTAGTGTAGTGTAATGTAGTGTAGTGTAGTGTAGTGTAGTGTAATGTAATAATAATAATAATAATAATAAAACTTTACTTGTATAGCACAGTTCATACATGCAATATGCAACTCAAAGTGCTTTACAGTTTGGCAGGGTTGTTGCAAGACAACATTTCTTGCGGTTCAGTGATGTCAGAGCACATAAATACAGAAGCAGACTGACTCTTGCATGAACACAGGTAGGCAGTCCTTGTAGAGTAGTGTAGTGTAATGTAGTGTAGTGTAGTGTAATGTAGTGTAGTGTAATGTAGAGTAGTGTAGTGTAATGTAGTGTAGTGTAATGTAGTGTAGTGTAGTGTAGTGTAATGTAATGTAGAGTAGTGTAGTGTAATGTAGTGTAGTGTAATGTAGTGTAGTGTAATGTAGAGTAGTGTAGTGTAGTGTAATGTAGTGTAGTGTGGTGTAGTGTAGTGTAATGTAGAGTAGTGTAGTGTAATGTAGTGTAGTGTAATGTAGTGTAGTGTAATGTAGTGTAATGTAGTGTAGTGTAGTGTAATGTAGTGTAATGTAGTGTAGTGTAATGTAGAGTAGTGTAGTGTAATGTAGTGTAATGTAGTGTAATGTAGTGTAGTGTAATGTAGTGTAGTGTAATGTAGTGTAGTGTAATGTAGTGTAGAGTAGAGTAGTGTAGTGTAGTGTAGAGTAATGTAGTGTAATGTGAAGTAGTGTAGTGTAATGTAGTGTAGTGTAATGTAGTGTAATGTAGTGTAATGTAGAGTAGTGTAGTGTAATGTAGTGTAGTGTAATGTAGTGTAGTGTAATGTAGTGTAATGTAGAGTAGTGTAGTGTAATATAGTGTAATGTAATGTCATCGTCTCATTGCTAAATGCGATGTAATTTAAAGTAGTGTAATGTAATTTAATGTAGTGTAAAGTAATGTGATGTAAACGTCTCAGTGCATACATACTTTAGTTCATCTCGCAGCTGTTGCATCTGGGACTCATAGACGTCAATCACATCCAGAATCCTAAAGGGAAAAATAAGAGAGAGAGAGAGTTCAAGTGATGTGCATCTGATATCTTCCCATTTATTAACGCCACTGAAACTCTCTCAACTCCATAGAATTCAATTCAACTTCAATTCCAGACTCACAGCACGGCCCATATCATAAAAAGACGCAAAATAAAATAATTATAAAAGGAAGATAAAAGCAATCCCACCACAGTGTGTGTGTTCTGGGGGCTCTCTGGTGGATGTGCTGGCCAGGGTGTGTGTGTGTACTTACTGCTAGTTGGAGGGCGTGTGTGTGTCTGTGTGTGTGTGTGTGTGTGTGTGTGTGTGTGTGTATGTGTACTCACTGCTGGTTGGAGGGCGTGTGTGTGTCTGTGTGTGTGTGTGTGTATGTGTGTGTGTGTGTGTGTGTGTACTCACTGCTGGTTGGAGGGCGTGTGTGTGTGTGTGTGTGTGTGTTTGTGTGTGTGTGTATACTCACTGCTGGTTGGAGGGTGTGTGTGTTCAGGGTGCTGGGTGCGGTTCTGGCGTGTGTGTGTGTGCGTGTGCGTGCTTGCGTGTGCGTGTGTGTGTGTGTGTGTGTGTGTACTCACTGCTGGTCTGTGGGTGAGTGTGTTGAGGGCGCCCTCTGGTGGAGGCACTGGAAGGTGCGGTTCTTGCATGTGTGTGTGTGTGTGTGTGTGTGTGTGTGTGTGTACTCACTGCTGGTCTGTGGGTAAGTGTGTTGAGGGCGCCCTCTGGTGGAGGCGCTGGAAGGTGCGGTTCTGGCGTGCGAGGCGTCGCTCCTCCTCCCTGACGGCATAGTGCAGCTTCCTCTGCAGCGCGGCCACTAGCCCCGCCTCCTCCGTCAGCCTACGCTCCAGCGCCTCACAGCGACTCTGACACACACACACACACACACACGCATGCGCACACACACACACGCGCATGCACACACACACACACACACACGCATGCGCACACACACACACGCGCATGCACACACACACACACACACACGCACGCGCACACACGCACATGCGCTCGCACACACACACACGCACGCGCACACACACATGCGCTCGCACACACGCACACGCACATAAAAACATTTTTCAAATCAGTGTAAAAAAAAAAAAAAAAGTTTATACAAAACAGTTCACACACAAAGACTTTTTTCTTTCTCTTTTCTGAATGGCATCTTGCTGTGTGTGTGTGTGTGTGTGTGTGTGTGTGTGTGTATTAGTATTTATATTTTTGCCCTTTTTGTCTAAAATGTATTTAACTGGAACCTGGAGTGTTTGTAAAGGGGCCAGTGAAGCTCCAGGCCCACATGACGCACGAAGGCTTCTGAGGAGCGGCTGCAAGCTAGTAAAGTCTGTTTCTCCTGAGGCGCCTGACTGCTGAGGGGAGATTATTGCCCTAATGGAGAGCGCATGATGAAGATGTGATGTTAGTGTTTGCTCTCTCACACAAGCACACACTGAAACTGCAGTAAACTTCACACACTCTTTACTGGCTACTGCTGCACTGCAGTTCATATATGCGCGCACACACACACACACACACACACACACAGGTGCACTTATACTGCTTTTTGCACTTAAAAGAAACACTCCATGTGTTTGTAATATAGTCTCATTTTCCATTTCTGCCTCATCCAGAGAACGGTTGAATATTCAAAAATGGTAAAACTCAACAGTCTAACTCTGTAGGAGCTGGAAAAAGAGCCTATTTCTCCACAAAGTGGACTGTTCCTTTAACAGTACCCATGCTTGGGGTAACAACACTCCCAAAATAATGCTGTTGGCCACATCAGCTGTGCAGTGGGTGATACACACCTGGTGTAGGTGTAAAGCATGTGCATCTGCCTCAAGTCTCCTGGGTGAGCGTCACGTATGATTAAAAACGTTTTGTGGAAGTACAGTACAAACCTCGACCTTTTTAACAGCTGAGCAGTGAGCTACACCAACCTCGACCTCTTTAACAGCTGAGCAGTGAGCTACACCAACCTCGACCTCTTTAACAGCTGAGCAGTGAGCTACACCAACCTCGACCTCTTTAACAGCTGAGCAGTGGGCTTTACCAACCTCGACCTCTTTAACAGCTGAGCAGTGGGCTTTACCAACCTCGACCTCTTTAACAGCTGAGCAGTGGGCTTTACCAACCTCGACCTCTTTAACAGCTGAGCAGTGGGCTTTACCAACCTCGACCTCCTAAGCAGCGTGCTACACCAACCTCAGCCTCCTTACCAGCTGTGCAGTGGGCTACACCAACCTCAGTGGGCTACACCAACCTCGGCCTCGTTACCAGCTGTGCAGTGAGCAACATCACTACACCAACCTCGGCCTCTTTACCTGCTGTGCAGTGAACTACACCACTACACCAACCTCGGCCTCTTTAAAGGCTGTGCAGTGAACTACACCACTACACCAACCTCGGCCTCTTTAAAGGCTGTGCAGGGAACTACACCACTACACCAACCTCGGCCTCTTTAAAGGCTGTGCAGTGAACTACACCAACCTCGGCCTCTTTAAAGGCTGTGCAGTGAGCTACACCACTACACCAACCTCGGCCTCTTTAAAGGCTGTGCAGTGAACTACACCACTACACCAACCTCGGCCTCTTTACCTGCTGTGCAGTGAACTACACCACTACACCAACCTCGGCCTCTTTAAAGGCTGTGCAGTGAGCTACACCACTACACCAACCTCGGCCTCTTTAAAGGCTGTGCAGTGAGCTACACCACTACACCAACCTCGGCCTCTTTACCTGCTGTGCAGTGAGCTACACCACTACACCAACCTCGGCCTCTTTAAAGGCTGTGCAGTGAGCTACACCACTACACCAACCTCGGCCTCTTTAAAGGCTGTGCAGTGAGCTACACCACTACACCAACCTCGGCCTCTTTAAAGGCTGTGCAGTGAACTACACCACTACACCAACCTCGGCCTCTTTAAAAGGATGTGCAGTGAACTACACCAACCTCGGCCTCTTTAAAGGCTGTGCAGTGAACTACACCACTACACCAACCTCGGCCTCTTTAAAAGGATGTGCAGTGAACTACACCACAACACCAACCTCGGCCTCCTTCTTGTCCTGCTGCAGCTGCTGGAAGAGGCTGTGCTGCTGGGCGGCCTTGCTGATGTAGCGGTCCTCCAGCTCTTGCACCTTCCCCTTCACGCCCTCCAGGACCCCCTCCAGCTCCACCACCCGCTGGGACTGCCGCGCCGCACGGCCCTGCTGCTGCTGCACCTCCTCCCTGGGGGTCAAAGGTCAAATTAGTGCACCTCCTCCCTGGGGGTCAAAGGTCAAATTAGTGCACCTCTCCCTGGGGGTCAAAGGTCAAATTAGTGCACCTCTCCCTGGCGGTCAAAGTAACATTATTATTATTATTATTATTATTATTATTATTATTATTATTATTATTAATCCTCCCTGGGGGTCAAAATAATAATAATAATAATAATAATAACCATAATAATAAAAATAATCATCTTTACTTTACATACAAAAGATGTAGCTCAATGTGCTTCAACAGTTTGGCAAACGGGCAGTATACTACAGTCTACTCGGTTTAACTATGAATTTTAATTGCAGAACCCCTATCCACTAGCCTAGACATATCCTACATACCCCTATCCACTAGCCTAGCCATACCCTACATACCCTACATACCCCTATCCACTAGCCTAGACATACCCTACATACCCCTATCCACTAGCCTACACATACCCTACATACCCCTATCCACTAGCCTAGCCATACCCTACATACCCCTATCCACTAGCCTAGCCATACCCTACATACCCCTATCCACTAGCCTAGACATACCCTACATACCCTACATACCCCTATCCACTAGCCTAGACATACCCTACATACCCCTATCCACTAGCCTAGACATACCCTACATACCCTACATACCCCTATCCACTAGCCTAGACATACCCTACATACCCTACATACCCCTATCCACTAGCCTAGACATACCCTACATACCCTACATACCCCAGCGTTAGCAAATGACATTACGCTAGGTAGATTCTATATGTACAGACTAGCAACAACTCTCAGTTCCCAGTCAGGCACATCACATCACATGACTTTATGAAGGCCGAGATGTATACTGGTGAACCATGACATGACTTTATGAAGGCCGAGATGTATACTGGTGAACCAGACTGGGGAAGGCATGAGAATATATACACATATCTAAACCGATTTCAAGTCACATAAATAAAATTAAACAACATTACTTTCACTGACCTAAGCTACAACCCAAAACATAAAGAGCATAATCACAATAATCATAAAAAGCCGACATTTTTGTTTACTCTCAAACAGTCGGGTCCATCGTCTCACACGTCAGACCCCACTACGACGAGAGTAACGAGAGTAGGAGAATGTGCGTTGGAGTGTGTTACTGTGTGTGTTAGTGTGCGTTACTGTGTGTTAGTGTGTGTTAGTGAGCCAGGTAAAGTGAGTAGGGGAATGTGTATGATTGTGTATGAGTACGTAGTGTTGGCCAGTGGGCTGTTGACAGGTGTGTGTGTGTGTGTGTGTGTGTGTGTGTGTGTGTGTGTGTGTATGTGTGTGTTTGTGTGTGTGTGTATATGTGTGTGTTTGTGTGTTTGTGTGTGTGTGTGTGCGTGCGTGCGTGCGTGCGTGTGTGTGTGTGTGTGCGTGAGGGGCACTGGTGATGCCTGAGGGCATGTTGACCCTGAGCCCACTCGTGTGCGCGTGCTGGGGCACTATCAGGTGACGTGTGTGTGTGTGTGTGTGTTTATGTGTGTGTGTGTGTGTGTGTGTGTGTGTGTGTGTGTATGTACGTGCATGTGCATGTGTGTATGTGCGTGCATGTGCATGTGTGTGTGTGTGTGTGTGTATGTGCGTGCATGTGTGTGTGTGAAGGGCACTGGTCGTCCTCGTGTCCTATCAGGTGACGGCAGGTGTTGAGCAGCGTCCCCCTGGGAGGGTCTGCATTATTAAGCAGCGTGGGACATCAGCACAGACTGCAATATCCATTTGGACCTCACCGCACCTGCTGACTGGGTTACGCATGACAGCAATATCCATTTGGACCTCACCGCACCTGCTGACTGGGTTACGCATGACAGCAATATCCATTTGGACCTCACCGCACCTGCTGACTGGGTTACGCATGACAGCAATATCCATTTGGACCTCACCGTGGCTGCTGACTGGGTTACGCATGACGGCAATATCCATTTGGACCTCACCGCACCTGCTGACTGGGTTACGCATGACGGCAATATCCATTTGGACCTCACCGCACCTGCTGACTGGGTTACGCATGACGGCAATATCCATTTGGACCTCACCGTGGCTGCTGACTGGGTTACGCATGACGGCAATATCCATTTGGACCTCACCGCAGCTGCTGACTGGGTTACGCATGACGGCAATATCCATTTGGACCTCACCGCAGCTGCTGACTGGGTTACACATGAGAAACTCACTAGTACGAGGTGTAGTTTTTTAATGCAAACCTATGATGAAGAAGATTGTGAACTTACAGTTCGGTTGTAATCATCAGAGATAACTCTTTGTCGTGTAAAAAATATTATTTTAAATGATTACAGTAATTCAATAAAATGAATTTAATAATTGGGCAATTCGACAGAAAGCACTTGTAACGCCAACACAACCCCATTATATTTGTATGACGTGAATGATCGCATGAAATTTGGCTATTGGCTGTTTTTGGCTGGAGAATTTAAACGAAAAAACATCAAAAAAAACTTTAAATGCCATTGTATTTGCTGATGTTTGGTATCCTATATAAAGCGGGATTGGCCAGTGTAGTGAAGATGAGCTGATTGGCTCGTGTAGTGTAGATGAGACAAGCTGATTGGCTAGTGTAGTGGAGAAGAGCTGACTGGCTAGTGTAGTACAGAAGAGCTGATTGGCCAGTGTAGTGTAGTAGAGATGAGCTGATTGGCCAGTGTAGTGTAGCTGAGAAGAGCTGATTGGCTAGTGTAGTGCGGCTGAGATGAGCTGATTGGCCAGTGTAGTGTAGCTGTGATGAGCTGATTGGCTAGTGTAGTGTGGCTGAGATGAGCTGATTTGGTACTGTAGTGTGGCTGCGATGAGCTGACTGGCTAGTGTAGTGTGGCTGAGAGGAGCTGATTGGCTAGTGTAGTGCGGCTGAGATGAGCTGATTGGCTAATGTAGTGTGGCTGCGATGAGCTGATTGGCTAGTGTAGTGTGGCTGAGAGGAGCTGATTGGCTAGTGTAGTGTGGCTGAGAGGAGCTGATTGGCTAGTGTAGTGTGGCTGAGAGGAGCTGATTGGCTACTGTAGTGTAGTAGAGAGGAGCTGATTGGCTACTGTAGTGTAGTAGAGAGGAGCTGATTGGCTAGTGTAGTGTGGCTGAGAGGAGCTGATTGGCTAGTGTAGTGTGGCTGAGAGGAGCTGATTGGCTACTGTAGTGTAGTAGAGAGGAGCTGATTGGCTACTGTAGTGTAGTAGAGAGGAGCTGACTGGCTAGTGTAGTGTGGCTGAGAGGAGCTGATTGGCCTACTTGAGCTGGCTGTTGGACTGGATGAGTTCCTGGATGAGGGCTTGTCTCCGGTCTGAGTCAGCCAGCATGGTGCGCAGCATAGCACGGATATCGGTCGCCGCCCTCTTCTCCAGCACAACCAGGTCTGCACGGGATTAATCACACACTAAACACCAATACATACAGTACATACCATATACCAGTACATATACACCATAACCATAATCCATATGTCTTTCGGATGGAAGGTGAATACACCATAACCATAATCCATATGCCTTTCGGATGGAAGGTGAATACACCATAACCATAATCCATATGCCTTTCGGATGAAAGGTGAACGCCTTCAAGCCCCAAACAGAAGTCCAGTTGCTTACCACTTAGCTCCTTTGACCTGGAGAAATGAGAATCTTCACGGACATATACAGCTAAAATCCGCATATCTACACATATGACAGCTATTCCTTTCCAGTGTCAGTTGAATTTGGAATTAGGGAGAAATGTTGTCAGTAGTTAACAGAATAAAACAAAAATGTTCACTTTACTCACACATCTACACATAGTTAAATCAGAGAAACTGAAAATTTTACAGTGGTCTTCATTTTTTCCAGAGCTGTATATCAGAACATGAATAAGGTCAAAGGGTTATGTGAAGTATTAGGCCTACATTACATGAACAAGGGCACACAGACACAAATGAAACACCCACATTTACGCATATTAAACACCCACACACATGGTAATTATACATATGCTTATGCATATACATCCACACATCCGTACATGCAAACACCAAATGACAGAATGGAGTACCTGACAGGTTCTTGTTCTCTACCGGGTCGGCAAACTGCACAGGCTTGAAGCCATGTCGCTGGAGCAGCTTGTTAATGTCCTCCCATTCTGACAGCTCCCGCTACATGTCAAAGCAAAGACTAGTACATCAGCATGGTGCACCCAATTAAAAACTCCACATTACTGCAACACAACACACACACGTTTACCAAAATCTGTTTGTATCATCACTACCTGAAACTGGCTGTCTGTCCACAAATACACGTACGTCCTGTCTCTGCTTTGAAATATGGAATTAAGGGTGGTAATATCCATCCTCTCCTTTATGTTAAATCAACACTACTAGAAAAAGCAGCTCTTTGTCATTCCAGAGAAAAACGTCGCTACTGTGAAACAAGGTAATTTAAATAACGTTACAAAAACTACTAGCAAAGTCGTTCTTCATAGGACTTGACTGCTACAAGGTCCAGTACTCTACCTGCACTGGGCTCTCCTTCAGCTATCTCTAACACAGACACTTCGGGTAGGTGGAGGGGTCAGGTTTCAAGACAGCTTGGCAGCAGCTATTAGCATTGCACATATCAATAGATTCATCTGCGGATATGGCATTGAAACAGATTCCTTACCTGCTCCATTTCTTCTCTACGACGGAGGCAGTGGCGTCAACGTCAGTTTGCACTTACAGCAGTACAAGCAACAGACGTTAGGAGGAGTAAATATTAAGTTATCTAATCACCTAATTCAATTCCCTTTAATTTTTTGCACCCACGAGAAGCTGAGTGTTTTCACTGACTTAATTTGTTTATTAGTATCATGAGTAATTTAACTCTAGACAGCAGGCGCGACATAACGTTACAATAAACTAGTCTCTAGGCACAGCAAGGTAGTCAAACAACAACTAACGTTAGCTCACAACTTTGCTAATAACTCGTCGCAAAAAACATCGAGCTTCTGCCTAGATTACCGTGCATTTCCCGTCCACGACTTTAAGCTTTTATAAAAAATAAAAAAAAAAACACTTGTATAAGTATACTTGGCTCATTAATTAAAAATGTAATTAAGTATTCGCGCTCCCAGTTTCAAATTGACCTTTTCACGACAATAACATTCAACCAGCATCCGGGTAAATAGTCAGTTGGATAGACACACTTCCGCACTAAAATGATTGAAATAATAATGCGTTAAGTCTCCACTAGATGGCAGCAAATGATACGTATTTGTGAGAATGCGAGAACTTACCTTTCTGCAGAAATACCCCCACGTTCATGTCAGTGTAGGCCTATTTCATTGTATTGTAATGTTGATTGCTAATATTTCCATTTGTATTTTAACATGTGTAAGTGTGTGTGTCAGTTTCTCTGCTAATAAGCCTACATGCTGTGGTCTATAAAAATAAAAGTACCTTCCACTTCAGCAGAGTTCAGTGGCAACAAAGTTTATAAATACACTCTTTGTCATTGCATCTTATTTAACCCTCAGATAAAGTCTACATACATCTATGTCATCAGAGTTCAAATTATTCCTCCTCTTCCATTATTAATTCTGGACACAAACCCTGTAAAGATATCAATATGCACCACAGCTGTCCTACTGTAATGGTGTCTTTCTCCTTCCTGCATTAGCTATTGGATAACAAACTGTGATCTATGTTATAATCTATTGTTCTAATTTATTTAAGAATTATGTTATGTTAAGTATACCAGTATTTGCAACAGAATAACGAGCGTGGTTACTTCCTCTGTACACGCTCTCTCGTGTCTGTCCAGACTCACAACATGCGTGTGACAGGAGATGCTGGTGTGTGCCTTCAATCGTTCCTCCTTGAACTTTAGCGAGCTCATGGCATTTGGCTGTACGCTAGTGGCCGCTAGTGTGTGTGTGTGTTTGTGTGTGTGGCATTTGGCTGAACGCTAGTGGACGCTAGTGTGTGTGTGTGTGTGTTTGTGTGTGTGGCATTTGGCTGTACGCTAGTGGACGCTAGTGTGTGTGTGTGTGTGTTTGTGTGTGTGTGTGTGTGTTTGTGTGTGTGGCATTTGGCTGTATGCTAGTGGACGCTAGTGTGTGTGTGTGTGTGTGTGTGTTTGTGTGTTTGGCATTTGGCTGTACGCTAGTGGACGCTAGTGTGTGTATGTGTGTGTGTGTGTGTGTGTGTGTGTGTGTGTGGCATTTGGCTGTATGCAAGTGGACGCTAGTGTGTGTAGGTGTGTGTGTGTGTGTGTGTGTGTGTGTGTGTGTGTGTGTGTGTGTGGCATTTGGCTGTATGCAAGTGGACGCTAGTGTGTGTAGGTGTGTGTGTGTGTGTGTGTGTGTGTGTGTGTGTGTGTGTGTGTGTGTGTGTGTGTGTGTGTGTGTGTGTGGCATTTGGCTGTATGCTAGTGGACGCTAGTGTGTGTATGTGTGTGTGTGTGTGTGTGTGTGTGTGTGTGTGTGTGGCATTTGGCTGTATGCAAGTGGAAGGGCAACTGCTGCTATCTAGGGAGTCCACACATGAGCTGATGAATAAGGATGAAGAGTGAGTTTTCTTTATTGTTCCATCAGCAAAAGCGAGCCGTGTTGCAGTTGGATGATTTTAAGAGAAACTGGCCGATCTTCATACATCCATTTAACTCCAATATTTGGTGCTCCTCTTCCACCTTTTGACAGTTGTGGTTTGTGTGTTTGTGCATGTGTGTGTGTGTGTGTGTGTGTGTGTAGGCCTATGTGTGTCAAGAATAGCACTGTTGGGAAAATACCCGGAGTTAAACTGCAGTTTGAGTTTTAAAAATATATGTAAGTCAAGTCAAAGTGATGCGTTTTCTTTGGTACTGTTTTTTTTACCTGGCCATGCAACACACACACATACACACGCACGCACGCACACGCACACACACACACACACACACACACACACACACACACACACACACACACGATGGCAACCCAAGGTCGTCTGCATGCAGTAGGTTAATGCACGCTAATGGAGCAGTGCAGGTGACGTGGGCTGGATGCAGGGGGGTGTCAGTACATACAGAAACTCCGCTGAGCAGAACATTGAAATGGAAACGGGGCTGTTAAAGAGAGCTCTTCCCTCCTCCTGGTCTGTGAAGCGAGCTCTTCCCTGCTCCTGGTCTACGTCTAATGATTCACTCCCACGATGACATGGACGCAGCTAGCGACCGGACGCAGGGAG
>CM050220.1:1025000-1027500 GCA_027475355.1 Coilia nasus | reverse complement strand
AGTGGGAGTGGACCTTCAGAAGCAGCTATGTTAATAGTGATTGTTTTTAATAGTTTCAGTGGGAGTTGTGAGATGAAGGGGTTTCATGTGTCACCAAAGGCTTCATGGCCTCGTAAGCCCCTCATACTGACCCTCTCAAACACACACACACACACTCTCTCCCTCTCAAAGCTGGAGTACAACTTTCACAATCAAAATACATGAATAGTGTGCAGCTCATTGGGAGAATCAAGCACACATCAAGGCTCATTTCAGCCAGTGTGTGTGTTTGTGTGTGAGAGAGTCTGTGTGTGTGTGCGAGAGAGAGAGAGAGAGTGTGTGTGTGTGTGTGTGTGAGAAAGAGAGAGAGTGTGTGTGTGTGAGTGTGTGTGAGAGAGAAAGAGTGTGTGTGTGTGTGTGTGTGTGTGAGTGTGTGTGAGTATTGTACCGTTCAGAGCCCCCTGGGGAGACCACTGACTTTAATAAATACAATTTCATTCCAGTCACAATGATTACCTCGCTACTGAGATTGCCTTTGCTCGTGTGTTTACACAGTAAACAAAGGGCATATGAAGGGTTAAATGGTTGAATGAGGGACAGGAATGTGTTTCTGAAGATTAAACTTTCTTTTTCCAGTTTCTCCCCTCTGTAGTTCCAGCTCCGTTCACATTAAACCTGTAAACCATGCATAGCATGTGCACGCGCGCACACACACACACACACACACACTACTGACCATGTAAACCATAAGGACTGCTGAGGAGATGAGAAGCGTAGCTGTACATTTCAAAATGGCTGTCACTTCCTCATGACTTTCACTCCCAGCACAGCAACTTAACTGCACTTCATCAAAGATCTGATTGTTTTCTTTAGTTCTTTCAAAGTCTATTAAAGAGAGGTGAAGTGATGATTGTGAACCTGACAACATTAACACAAAAAATATCCACAAATGAGTCGGAGAAGACGTTTCGGTTTGCTTATTCCTTTATTTCAGTTTATTCCTTTATTTTGGTTTGTTCCTTTATTTTGTCACCTATGGTGTCATGGTTTACTTTTGTACACTTGAAAGCCTCAGATCTTCTCTCTCTCTCTCTTTCTCTCCCCCTCTCTCTCTGCATCCCTCTCTCTCTTTCTCTCCATGTCATGCTGTAGGTCCCTCTGTCTCTCTGGGTCCCTCTCTCTTTCTCTCTCTCTCCTTCTCCATGTCATGCTGTAGGTAGACATGCAGAAGTGTCCTTTAACAGCTACAAGACCCTGCGGCTTCATGGCAGGCGAGAGCTGCTCAGAGTCATGTGACCACATCACATCACATCCTGTTTTATCTGATTCAGTCATGTCACCACGTCAAATCACATCCTGTTTTATCTAATTCAGAGTCATGTGACCACATCACATCCTGTTATATCTGATTCAGAGTCATGTGATCACATCACATCTTGTTACATCCTGCCCACGAGACAGAAGTCCAAGGGTCACCTTGGGTCACCTCCACGGGTCACCTGTACACACAGGTGGATGTCCGTCGGTCCACTTCCTCTACCGCACCGACCAGGCGAGGGAGAGTCTTTAGAAAGGCGAGGGAGAGTCTTTAGAAAGGCGAGGGAGAGTCTTTGACTTAAAGGGCTTTGAGGAACATCTTCTCACAAGGGGAACAAGTCTAAGTACAAGTCTCAGTTAACATCCTTCGTCAGCTGACGTACTTTGTGAGGACATCATCTGAAAAGTTTTCTTGCTTTTTATTTTTGGAGACGAAAGGGTAAAACATAGACATCATAGCTTGGTGAGGGGCTTAAAAACGACGACATGCTAAGCCAGACTTCTCCCCTCTCATCCTGAAGCAGCAGTGCAGCAGTCAGCATTGGGTCGCCATAGAAACAAGACAAGCCATAACAGTACAAGGTCCAGTGCATTTCAACAGCTCAGAGGAACAGCCCCCTCAGAGGAACAGCTCGCTGAGGGGAACAGCCCGCTCAGAGGAACAGCCCGCACAGAGGAACAGCCCCCTCAGGGGAACAGCTCGCTGAGGGGAACAGCCCGCTCAGGGGAACAGCTCGCTGAGGGGAACAGCCCGCTCAGGGGAACAGCCCGCTGAGGGTAACAGCCCCAAACAGCCCCGCTCAGCGGAACAGCCCCCTCAGAGGAACAGCTCTGCTGAGGGGAACAGCCCGCTCAGGGGAACAGCCTGCTGAGGGGAACAGCCCGCACAGAGGAACAGCTCGCTGATGGTAACAGCCCCGAACAGCCCCGCTCAGAGGAACAGCCCGCTGACGGGAACAGCCCGCTCAACAGAAACATAACCAACAGAAGAAACACAAACATGCCAACCAAGTAGAATTCTGGGAAAACTGACAGCCTCACTTTTTGGTCCTGGTGTTCAGGAAAGAGATGAACGTCAGTTAATTACACTGCACACGCGCTCTCCCTCTATCTCTCCCTCTCTCTCTCTCTCTCTCTCTCCCTCTATCTCTCTCTCTCTCTCCCTCTATCTCTCTCTCTCTCTCCCTCTATCTCTCCCTCTCTC
>CM050220.1:977500-1017500 GCA_027475355.1 Coilia nasus | reverse complement strand
CTCCTAACCCTAACCATATGCACTATTACTCCTAACCCTAACCCTAACCCTATGCACTATTACTCCTAACCCTAACCATAACCCTATGCACTATTACTCCTAACCCTAACCCTATGCACTATTACTACTAACCCTAACCCTATGCACTATTACTCCTAACCCTAACCATAAGCCTATGCACTATTACTCCTAACCCTAACCCTAACCCTATGCACTATTACTCCTAACCCTAACCATAAGCCTATGCACTACTACTCCTCGCCATCAAATGACCATGACACACACACACACACCGCACAGCTATCTGCTATCCATCATACGCTTTCCCTCCTCTCCTCTCCTCTCCTCTCCTCCTCTCCTCTCTCCTCCTCCCCTCCCCTCTCTCCTCCTCTCCTCTCCCCTCCTCTTTTCATATTGTCTCTTCCTCTCTCCCCCTCCTCTCCTCTCCCCTCCTCTCTTCATATTCCCTCCTCCTCTCCTCTGGGCTGTCATTCGGTCTCATTAGGTGCTGGATGTAGCCTGAAATGTGCTGAGGATCCTCAGTTTGGGCCCACGTCATCATTCTTTCTCTGACACACACACACACACACACACACACACACTCTTCGGCTCTTCAGTGTCTCAATCGGACCGGTGGAATGCTGACAGCGAGTGCGGCGATGGCTGCCCTGACGATGGCTGCCCTGACGATGGGTGCTCTAACGATGGTTGACCTGACGATGGCTGCCCTGACGATGGCTGCTCTGACGATGGTTGACCTGACGATGAGTACTCCGTTCGGGCCAGAAAAGTTCAGCCCGACTCCAGGGCAGGGGTCCATGTCAGCGATACGCTTGTATGCGTGTGTGTGTGTGTGTGTGTGTGTGTGTGTGTGTGTGTGTGTGTACTCCTCACCGCTGAGCAGGGGTCTGTTGAGTGTGAATGGCTGGGGTAGGGGCTCCATGTCTGCGATGCGCTGATACATGGCCCGGGAGAGGTGGTCGGCGTGGTACAGGCTGCCCAGGATGATGCTGCTGAGGTAGACGGGCCCCATGAAGTAGCTCATCAGAGAGCCCTGCACACCGACCACATTCCACCTGCACAACACACACGCACACACACACCACACACGCACACACACATGGACACACACACACACATTCACACACACACACACGCACACACACACCACACACGCACACACACATGGACACACACACAAACATTCACACACACGCACACACACACTCACACGCGCACACACACATGGACACACACACACACATTCACACACACACACACGCACACACACACCACACACGCACACACACATGGACACACACACACACATTCACACACACACACACGCACACACACACCACACACGCACACACACATGGACACACACACACACATTCACACACACGCACACACACACCACACACGCACACACACATGGACACACACACAAACATTCACACGCACACACACACCACACACACACAAACACATGTACACACACACACACACATGCACACACACGCACACACACACCACACACGCACACACACATGGACACACACACACACATTCACACACACACCCACACTCACACACACACACACACACACATGTACACACACACCACACACGCACACACACATGGACACACACACCACACACGCACACACACATGGACACACACACAAACATTCACACACACACACACACTCACACACACACACACACCACACACGCACACACACACACACACACACACATGTACACACACACACACATGGACACACACACAAACATTCACACACACACACACACTCACACACACACACACACATGTACACACACACACACACATGCACACACACACACACACACACACACACACACACGGAATGATGGACGCACGCACGCACATAAACACACACGCACACACACACCACACACGCACACACACATGGACACACACACAAACATTCACACACACACACACACTCACACACACACACACACATGTACACACACACAAACATTCACACACACACACACACACTCACACACACACACACACATGGACACACACACAAACATTCACACACACACACACACACTCACACACACACACACACATGTACACACACACACACACATGCACACACACACACACACACACACACACACACACACGGAATGATGGACGCACCCACGCACATAAACACACACACACACACACACAGACACACATGCACACCCATGGACACGTGTGTGTGCACATACATGGACGTGCACACACACATACATGCACACATATGCACAATAACACACACATACACGCACAGACAGACACACACACACATACACGCGCACACACACACACACACGCACACACAGACAGACACACACACACATACACATGGACACACACACACACACACACATACACGCACAGACAGACAGACACACACACACACATGGACACACACACACGCACAGACAGACACACACACGCACACACATGGACACACACACACACACACATACACGCACAGACAGACACACACACGCACATACATGGACACACACACACACACATACACGCACAGACAGACACACACACACATACACGCGCACACACACACACACACGCGCACACACAGACAGGCACACACACACATACACATGGACACACACACACACACGCACACACAGACAGACACACACACGCACAGACATGGACACACACACACGCACAGACAGACACACACACACGCACACACATGGACACACACACACACACACGCACACACAGACAGACACACACACGCACACACATGGACACACACACACATACACGCACAGACAGACACACACACACACACACACACACATGGACACACACACACATGGACACACACACACACACACGCACACACAGACAGACACACACATGGACACACACACGCACACACATGGACACACACACACAGAAAAAGAGAGAAAAAGAGAAGAAGCAAAGACAACTTTTAAAAGCAAATAAATAAATAAATAACCAGCTGCAAAGAGCAGAGGTGATCCCAATCAGAGCAGCACCGCGTGTCTCCCCCCCATTACCCCATCGCTACATAACGCTCCAGAATGCCTCCACTGGGGCAGAAGGGCAAATAACTTTCCAACAGCCCTCCACTGGGGCAGAAGGGCAAATAACGTTCCAACAGACCTCCACTGGGAGGGCAGAAGGGCAAATAACGTTCCAACAGACCTCCACTGGGAGGGCAGAAGGGTGGTGATGAGAGGGTGGAGGCTGATGTGTGTGTGAGTGTGTTAGTGGTATTACTGTTAGATGTGTGTGTGAGTGGCGTTATGAATCACAGTAGAGCCCTCCGTCACCAGCTAAATGAGTCATTAGGTGGCGCGCTGGGCTCAAATCACATATCACAATCTCCTAATGACAAATAAGAGGCCTTCACACAAAGCACAATCTCCTAATGACGAATAAGAGGCCTTCACACAAAGCACAATCTCCTAATGACGAATGAGAGGCCTTCACACAAAGCACAATCTCCTAATGACGAATGCCGCGTGTCTTAAGAGGGCAGGAATCAGCGGGGCAATGTGTGTGTGATGTGATTACCGCTCGTGATTTTCTCATTCTCTTTCCCCTCAAACACACACACAAACACACACACACAAATATAAGCCCACACACAAAAAACAAACACACATGCACACACACAAACATGTAAACCAGTCAGTCTATCACACACAAGGTCATAAAATACACACACACACACACACACACACACACACACACACACACACACACAACGCCTCCTTCACTCTCCCACTCCTGCAAACAGGACCTTAATGATATGACCCTAATTGTATATAATGCTTCGCAGAAAGCTCTGTTTTGTGTTAGCTGCTTATTTGGCCTCGCTATGAAATAAAGAGAAATTAGTGTACAGGTCGGCTTCCAGTCCTCCCCCCAGACCACACACACACACACACACACACACTCACACAGACATTCACATACACACACACACACACACACACATTCACACACACACACACATTCACACACATGCACACACATGCACACACACACACACACACACACACGCACACACATTCACATACACACACATACATGCACACACACACACACACACACGCACACACAAATTCATAGACACACACACACACACAGGCACACATTCACACACCCGCACACACACACACACATTCACATACACACACACATTTACACACACGCACACACACATTCACATGCACACACACACACACTCACACACACATTCACACCCATTCACACAAATTCACACACACGCACACACATTCACAGACTCTCACCTCATCCCCACCTCCCACCCCCCCGACACAGATAGTGCTAGTGATTACTTGCATTATTAGTCTGATTTGCTCCTGATCACAGGATGGAAGGTGGGGGGGGGGGCACAGTAGGTAGCGTTATTCACACAGGCCTAATCAGACACCGTCACAGCAGCGCGGAGGTGTGGAGGCGTGGGGGGGGGGGGGGGGGGGGGGGGCGGGCGATTGGGGGGTTTACTCACTCCAGATTGTGTGCAGTGCGTCGGGGTGAAAAGATCTCCTGGGTCACGTAATCAGTGCCGTTTCAAGCGTTCGCCGCAGGCAGGCCGGCTACTGCCACTAACGACGTCACCCACAGCAGGCTGAGCCGCGAGACGGCCTTTAGACGCCCTGCTGTACCTAACACACGCTAACGACGCTAACACACACTAACGACGTCACCAACAGCAGGCTGAGCCGCGAGACGGCCTTTAGACGCGCCACTGTTTTCCCCAAAGCGTCTAAGCGTATCGGCACCGATATGCTTCTTTTTTCGCCGATACGCATCAAGTTTTGCCGAGACGCTTTCATAAAATGCCGATACGCTTAAAAATCATGCACAAAAACATTCCCCCCGGGATTTTCCCCGAACAAGAAGCCCCAATGTAGTCAAATGTAGGCTGCGTATTAGGAAACTTCCGTGGTGGGTGTGTAAACTACTATACTGGCGAAACTGGCCAATCACATGCCGATTACAGTGCTCCTTTGTTTTTTTTCCGCCAGTCAGCTGTATCAGAGAGTATTGTAGAATCTAAGATCTTTAACGCAAACCTCGGGGCTACTAAAACTGCCTGACTTTGACTGTAAATGCTACACAAGAAGGAAGGAGAACACTCTCCTTGGGACATGCTCATGTAGCAAGAAAACTTTCTCCACAGTGTACAGAATGCGATCGGATCATCTAGCTGCTGAAAGAGAGTGAGAGAGAGCGTGAAAGGCAAATCCTCCTTTATGTAGAGCAGAGTCAAGGCTGTTTCATTGAATGGGACACTCGTGGAATTTAACTAATAAATTGGTCCTTACGTCTTTCTGGATTTGTTGATGGTTCTTTTTAACAAAGTGTCACAATCCGCAATTATTTGTGATTATTTCAAGCCTAATAGTGTACGTTGTTACTGTTTGGATTTCCAGAAAATTTGCTTCATTTCAGACCAGGCTGCAGCCTGTATGGGGTTGTTAGCGCGTTAACGCTAGCGAACTACGCTAACATAATGTTTTAAACTGAAAGCTGCCACTTTACTCACCAACACCCACCTAGATACTAATACTGATATTAGCTGAAGTGAAGAAAGTAATATAAAGTTGTAAGGTTATTGCAGCGTGTTAAATTCAAGGTGAGTCGATGACTGTTAGCATTACCACATTACCAATCATTTCAATGAGCTAGTTCGTTAGCTTGTTACAGGAACACTGAAATAAGAATTTGTTGTCATCAGACATCATTCTAGATAATACTACACAACACTGAATTACATTTATCTTCAGAATCTAAGATCTGTGGTACCAATTCAGCTTCTATGTGGCCATACAGGGAGATATTTAGCTGATAGTAGGAACGTACTGTGACGTTGTACGTAAGAGTGGCCATGACATTGGCTGCGGCAGACAAGTGGGCGGCCCAGAAAAACAGGAGGCTCAACATTTAGTTTAGACATTTTAGTGACAGCCTAGTCAAATTCATGTGACATTATATAGTGCTTGCAGTATTTCTTGTGTGACAATAAATTAGCCTTCCCACCTGGGAGAGCTCGTATTTACATCAGAATTTAAACCCTTCTTTTTATTTCTGGGGAAAACACTGCGCACTGCCATACCTAACACACGCTAACGACGCTAACACACACTAACGACGTCACCAACAGCAGGCTAAGCCGTGAGACGGCCTTTAGACGCCCTGCTGTACCTAACACACGCTAACGACGCTAACACACGCTAACAACGTCACCCACAGCAGGCTAAGCCACGAGATGGCCTTTAGACGCCCTGCTGTACCTAACACACGCTAACAACGTTACCCACAGCAGGCTGAACCACAGGACAGCCTTTAGATGCCCTGCTGTACCTAACACACGCTAACACCGCTAACACACACTAACGCCGCTAACACACACTAACGCCACTAACACACGTTAACGCCGCTAACGACGTCACTAGCAGCAGTACCTAACACACGCTAACGCCACTAACACACGCTAACGCCGCTAACTCCGTCACCAGCAGCAGTACCTAACACACGCTAACGCCGCTAACTCCGTCACCAGCAGCAGTACCTAACACACGCTAACGCCGCTAACGACGTCACCAGCAGCAGTACCTAACACACGCTAACGCCGTACTGAGCTCAGGGTTTACTGCTTCTCAAAGAGGGAAAGGATGCTAAAATAAACCAAAGTCCAAAGAGGGAAAGGAGGCGAAAATAAACCAAAGTTCAGGAGTTACCGTCACCAATCATTATGGGAGACGGCCTAACACACGCTAACGCCGCTAACGTCACCAATCATTATGGGAGACAGCCTAACACACGCTAACGCCGCTAACAACGTCACGACCAATCATTATGGTTCATGTTCAGAGCCAGCTTTACTGAGCATTATGTGTTTTGGCACTGATATCAGAAAGACATGGCTTCTAAAACTGAAAGAACTATAATACATTAACCTCCTGAGCTGATCAGCATTACAGTCCCTCAGGAACACCAGTCAATGGGCTCTGTTTAGTAGACTCTGTTTGGTGAATGCTGGAAGGTCAAATTGCTCTGTTTAGTAGACTCTGTTTGGTGAATGCTGGAAGGTCAAATTGCTCTAACTGTTTAGTAGACTCTGTTTGGTGAATGCTGGAAGGTCAAATTGCTCTGTTTAGTAGACTCTGTTTGGTGAATGCTGGTAGGTCAAATTGCTCTGTTTAGTAGACTCTGTTTGGTGAATGCTGGTAGGTCAAATTGCTCTGTTTAGTAGACTCTGTTTGGTGAATGCTGGAAGGTCAAATTGCTCTGTTTAGTAGACTCTGTTTGGTGAATGCTGGTAGGTCAAATTGCTCTAACTGAAAGTAAAGAAAAGGCTAATTATTTTTATAGTGCATGTCATGTGTCACGCACTCAATTAGCTTCACATGAATACGAGTGAAAAGGGAATGAGGGTGTGAGTGTGTGTGTGTGAGTGTGTGTGCCTACCTGGCGATCCTGTCGCTGCAGGACATAGTGAGTGTGTGTGTGAGTGTGTGTGTGTGTGTGTGTGTGTGTGTGTGTGAGTGTGTGTGTGTGTCTACCTGGCGATCTTGTCGCTGCAGGACATGGTGAGTGTGTGTGTGTGTGTGTGTGTGTGTGTGTGAGTGTGTGTGTGTGAGTGTGTGTGTCTACCTGGCGATCCTGTCGCTGCAGGACATAGTGAGTGTGTGTGTGTGTGTGTGAGTGTGTGTGTGTGTGTGTGTGTCTACCTGGCGATCTTGTCGCTGCAGGACATGGTGAGTGTGTGTGTGTGTGTGTGTGTGTGTGTGAGTGTGTGTGTGTGAGTGTGTGTGTCTACCTGGCGATCCTGTCGCTGCAGGACATGGTGAGTGTGTGTGTGTGTGTGTGTGTGTGTGTGAGTGTGTGTGTGTGAGTGTGTGTGTCTACCTTGCGATCCTGTCGCTGCAGGACATAGTGAGTGTGTGTGTGTGTGTGTTTGTGTGTGTGTGTGAGTGTGTGTGTGTGTCTACCTGGCGATCTTGTCGCTGCAGGACATGGTGAGTGTGTGTGTGTGTGTGTGTGTGTGTGAGTGTGTGTGTGTGAGTGTGTGTGTCTACCTGGCGATCCTGTCGCTGCAGGACATAGTGAGTGTGTGTGTGTGTGTGAGTGTGTGTGTCTACCTGGCGATCTTGTCGCTGCAGGACATGGTGAGTGTGTGTGTGTGTGTGTGTGTGTGTGAGTGTGTGTGTCTACCTGGCGATCTTGTCGCTGCAGGACATGGTGAGTGTGTGTGTGTGTGTGTGTGTGTGTGTGTGTGTGAGTGTGTGTGTCTACCTGGCGATCTTGTCGCTGCAGGACATGGTGAGTGTGTGTGTGTGTGTGTGTGTGTGTGTGAGTGTGTGTGTCTACCTGGCGATCTTGTCGCTGCAGGACATAGTGAGTGTGTGTGTGTGTGTGTGTGAGTGTGTGTGTCTACCTGGCGATCTTGTCGCTGCAGGACATAGTGAGTGTGTGTGTGTGTGTGTGTGTGTGTGAGTGTGTGTGTCTACCTGGTGATCTTGTCGCTGCAGGACATGGTGAGTGTGTGTGTGTGTGTGTGTGTGTGTGTGTGAGTGTGTGTGTCTACCTGGCGATCTTGTCGCTGCAGGACATGGTGAGTGTGTGTGTGTGTGAGTGTGTGTGTGTGTGAGTGTGTGTGTCTACCTGGCGATCTTGTCGCTGCAGGACATGGTGAGTGTGTGTGTGTGTGTGTGTGTGTGTGAGTGTGTGTGTCTACCTGGCGATCTTGTCGCTGCAGGACATAGTGAGTGTGTGTGTGTGTGTGTGTGAGTGTGTGTGTGTGAGTGTGTGTGTCTACCTGGCGATCTTGTCGCTGCAGGACATGGTGAGTGTGTGTGTGTGTGTGTGTGAGTGTGTGTGTGTGAGTGTGTGTGTCTACCTGGCGATCCTGTCGCTGCAGGACATGGTGAGTGTGTGTGTGTGTGTGTGTGTGTGTGTGAGTGTGTGTGTGTGAGTGTGTGTGTCTACCTTGCGATCCTGTCGCTGCAGGACATAGTGAGTGTGTGTGTGTGTGTGTTTGTGTGTGTGTGTGAGTGTGTGTGTGTGTCTACCTGGCGATCTTGTCGCTGCAGGACATGGTGAGTGTGTGTGTGTGTGTGTGTGTGTGTGAGTGTGTGTGTGTGAGTGTGTGTGTCTACCTGGCGATCCTGTCGCTGCAGGACATAGTGAGTGTGTGTGTGTGTGTGAGTGTGTGTGTCTACCTGGCGATCTTGTCGCTGCAGGACATGGTGAGTGTGTGTGTGTGTGTGTGTGTGTGTGAGTGTGTGTGTCTACCTGGCGATCTTGTCGCTGCAGGACATGGTGAGTGTGTGTGTGTGTGTGTGTGTGTGTGTGTGTGTGAGTGTGTGTGTCTACCTGGCGATCTTGTCGCTGCAGGACATGGTGAGTGTGTGTGTGTGTGTGTGTGTGTGTGTGTGAGTGTGTGTGTCTACCTGGCGATCTTGTCGCTGCAGGACATAGTGAGTGTGTGTGTGTGTGTGTGTGAGTGTGTGTGTCTACCTGGCGATCTTGTCGCTGCAGGACATAGTGAGTGTGTGTGTGTGTGTGTGTGTGTGTGAGTGTGTGTGTCTACCTGGTGATCTTGTCGCTGCAGGACATGGTGAGTGTGTGTGTGTGTGTGTGTGTGTGTGTGAGTGTGTGTGTCTACCTGGCGATCTTGTCGCTGCAGGACATGGTGAGTGTGTGTGTGTGTGAGTGTGTGTGTGTGTGAGTGTGTGTGTCTACCTGGCGATCTTGTCGCTGCAGGACATGGTGAGTGTGTGTGTGTGTGTGTGTGTGTGTGAGTGTGTGTGTCTACCTGGCGATCTTGTCGCTGCAGGACATAGTGAGTGTGTGTGTGTGTGAGTGTGTGTGTCTACCTGGCGATCTTGTCGCTGCAGGACATAGTGAGTGTGAGTGTGTGTGTGTGTGAGTGTGTGTGTCTACCTGGCGATCTTGTCGCTGCAGGACATAGTGAGTGTGTGTGTGTGTGTGTGTGAGTGTGTGTGTCTACCTGGCGATCTTGTCGCTGCAGGACATGGTGAGTGTGTGTGTGTGTGTGTGTGTGTGTGAGTGTGTGTGTCTACCTGGCGATCTTGTCGCTGCAGGACATAGTGAGTGTGTGTGTGTGTGTGTGTGAGTGTGTGTGTCTACCTGGCGATCTTGTCGCTGCAGGACATAGTGAGTGTGAGTGTGTGTGTGTGTGAGTGTGTGTGTCTACCTGGCGATCTTGTCGCTGCAGGACATAGTGAGTGTGTGTGTGTGTGTGTGTGAGTGTGTGTGTCTACCTGGCGATCTTGTCGCTGCAGGACATGGTGAGTGTGTGTGTGTGTGAGTGTGTGTGTGTGTGAGTGTGTGTGTCTACCTGGCGATCTTGTCGCTGCAGGACATGGTGAGTGTGTGTGTGTGTGTGTGTGTGTGTGTGAGTGTGTGTGTCTACCTGGCGATCTTGTCGCTGCAGGACATGGTGAGTGTGTGTGTGTGTGTGTGTGTGTGTGTGAGTGTGTGTGTCTACCTGGCGATCTTGTCGCTGCAGGACATGGTGAGTGTGTGTGTGTGTGTGTGTGAGTGTGTGTGTGTGAGTGTGTGTGTCTACCTGGCGATCTTGTCGCTGCAGGACATGGTGAGTGTGTGTGTGTGTGTGTGTGAGTGTGTGTGTGTGAGTGTGTGTGTCTACCTGGCGATCTTGTCGCTGCAGGACATGGTGAGTGTGTGTGTGTGTGAGTGTGTGAGTGTGTGTGTCTACCTGGCGATCTTGTCGCTGCAGGACATAGTGAGTGTGTGTGTGTGAGTGTGTGTGTGTGTGAGTGTGTGTGTCTACCTGGCGATCTTGTCGCTGCAGGACATGGTGAGTGTGTGTGTGTGTGTGTGTGAGTGTGTGTGTCTACCTGGCGATCTTGTCGCTGCAGGACATGGTGAGTGTGTGTGTGTGTGTGAGTGTGTGTGTGTGTGTGTGTGTGTGTCTACCTGGCGATCTTGTCGCTGCAGGACATAGTGAGTGTGTGTGTGTGTGTGTGTGTGAGTGTGTGTGTCTACCTGGCGATCTTGTCGCTGCAGGACATGGTGAGTGTGTGTGTGTGTGTGTGTGTGTGTGTGAGTGTGTGTGTCTACCTGGCGATCTTGTCGCTGCAGGACATGGTGAGTGTGTGTGTGTGTGTGTGTGTGTGTGTGTGTGTCTACCTGGCGATCTTGTCGCTGCAGGACATGGTGAGTGTGTGTGTGTGTGTGTGTGAGTGTCTACCTGGCGATCTTGTCGCTGCAGGACATGGTGAGTGTGTGTGTGTGTGTGTGTGTGTGTGAGTGTGTGTGTCTACCTGGCGATCTTGTCGCTGCAGGACATGGTGAGTGTGTGTGTGTGTGTGTGAGTGTGTGTGTCTACCTGGCGATCTTGTCGCTGCAGGACATGGTGAGTGTGTGTGTGTGTGTGTGTGTGTGTGTGTGAGTGTGTGTGTCTACCTGGCGATCTTGTCGCTGCAGGACATGGTGAGTGTGTGTGTGTGTGTGAGTGTGTGTGAGTGTGTGTGTGTGTGTGAGTGTGTGTGAGTGTGTGTGTCTACCTGGCGATCTTGTCGCTGCAGGACATAGTGAGTGTGTGTGTGTGTGTGAGTGTGTGTGTGTGTGTGTGTGTGTGTGTCTACCTGGCGATCTTGTCGCTGCAGGACATAGTGAGTGTGTGTGTGTGTGTGTGTGTGTGTGAGTGTGTGTGTCTACCTGGCGATCTTGTCGCTGCAGGACATGGTGAGTGTGTGTGTGTGTGTGTGTGTGTGTGTGTGTGTCTACCTGGCGATCTTGTCGCTGCAGGACATGGTGAGTGTGTGTGTGTGTGAGTGTGTGTGTGTGTGTCTACCTGGCGATCTTGTCGCTGCAGGACATGGTGAGCAGCCTCTCGCCCTGCAGCACGCCGTCCCAGGTCTGGATGGTGTTGCTGGTGCGCACGGGGATCGTCCCCTCCCCCGACTCGATCTTGGTGCGCAGCTGCCCGCGAGCCTTGCGGTTCGGGTGCCTGTCGCCCTGATCTGAAGAGGGTCACATCACGCCACACACACTTCTCAAGATGACCAGCGTACAGGAGAGGGAGAGCTATGATTCCACTCAAACTGTTATGGCAACAAACAGCACTGTCATTTGTGCTCATGTTACATTACACTTGACTGTCGCTCTTATTCAGAGCAACTTACTGTTATTTACAGGGTTTCTGTTACAATCCCTGCAGCAGTGTGGGGTCAGATGCCTTGCTCAGGGGCATTTCAGCATTCAAACCTGTGACTCTCCGATCTCAAGACCAACTGCCTAACCACTAGACCACAGCTGCTTATGTCAAGACCTGCCTGTTGATTGGGTCGCCTGAATCGTAGCACTTCTGTTGGGGAATCTTCATCTTCAGTACGAGAAAGTGAGTGAATAACTAGTGAAAAACTTTCAAAGTGGAATCAATGCAGTGAATCAATACAGTGGCTAATGTCAAATTTGTTTTTTGTCACCAATATGGGCCGCTACCTCTTACTGTGCAACACCTATAGCATAATGTGTAATACCTACCTTATAGTGCAATATTATTATTCACAACTTCTGTACATTTTCCCATTTTCCTTTTACTATTTGTGGTTTATCATGCCCTTGTATATACTCCTTCTTTACTATGTTTCTACAGTACTTTCTCGCCTGACACTTTGACACTTTCCCCCTGCACCTGTGTGGCCTTGCTGTCTAATTTCGTTGTACAGGAAACTGTTCAATGACAATAAAGGTCTTGAAGTCTTGAAGTCCAACAGATTTCCAAAATAATAGCTCTACTTTGTCGAAAATAAAACCATGACCCTGCCTGTCACCATGACAGCCAGTCGCTAATTAGACAGTTCAAGATGGCACACCTTCCACGCCGGCCTCGTGCGGGGAGAAGATGCGCGCATCTCCGCAGGGAGAGGTGCTGATGTAGAGGTGGAACTGCACGTTGTCCTTCAGGCGGTAGCCGTGCTTCTCACAGCGCGTGAACACCGAGGACTGCTGCTCCTCCCGACTGCTGCTGCAGATTAAACAGCAGATGGCAGATTAGCCTAGCGTAGCTTAGTCTAGTGTAGCCTAGCATAGCCCAGCATAGCTTAGTCTAGCTCAGCCTAGCATAGCCTAGTGTAGTTTAGCGGGGCTACCTCAGCAGCCATTAAGGGTCACCTCAGAGGAAAGACAACAATGACAAAATAAACACAGACATATAGACAGACAGACAGACAGACAGACATATAGATAGATAGCTGGATAGACAAACAGACAGTCAGACAGATAGATAGACAGACAGACATTGATTGATTGTATTGATTGATACTTTATTCATTCCAGAAGAAAGAAAAAAAAATACAAAATTTACCTACACCTTAGATCAGGAATTTTCAAACCCTTCTTCGGATCTCTGAGAGCAATTTGAATGTAATTTTTAACCTCCTTGAAAGGTGGCGTAATGACTCAGATGAGGTTTGTAATTAAGCTTATTAGCTGCACAGACAGATAAACCAGCTCAGTGTTGATTAGGACGACTGATGAGCACAGCCGACCTGTCAATCATCTCATCACGGCCGACCTGTCAGTCATCTCGTCAGCCGATCTTTATTTAGCTCCTGTGCTTCTCCAAACAAACCATGTCCGATCAATTACGCCACAAACACACACACACACTCTCTCACACACACACACACCCACACATACACACACACTCCTGCACTTCTCCAAACAAACCGTGTCCGATCAATTAGCACGGCCACAATCGCCGCACACAAACACACACACACACACTCTCACACACACACACACGGCACATCCACATATCTGAGAATGCCTTTGCAAGAAATGTCACAAGCCAGGTTCAAGTCAATTCAAATCACACACACACACACACACACACACACACACACCGACCTGAGGAGGAGCTCCAGCTGGGTGTAGAGGAAGAGTATGCGGGAGCACACACACACACACACACACACACACACACACACACACATAAACACACACACACACACACACACTCACCTAAGGAGCAGGTCCAGCTGTGTGTAGAGGAAGCGTATGAGGGAGCGGCGGGCGATGATCTCGGCGTGGCAGTCATTGAGCGCACACACACACACACACACACACACACACACACACACACACACACACACACTCACCTAAGGAGCAGGTCCAGCTGTGTGTAGAGGAAGCGTATGAGGGAGCGGCGGGCGACGATCTCGGCGTGGCAGTCGTTGAGTGCCAGTCCTCGGTCGCTCATGTACTCGCCGTTTATGCACTTGGTTCCCGTGGCGACGCAGATCACCTGGGCCTCCTTCACGTCCCTGCCTGCTCAACAACATTCACCATCAACTCACAATACAGGTGTGTGTGTGTGTGTGTGTGTGTGTGTCTGTCTGTGTGTGTGTGTGTGTGTGTGTGTGTCTGTGTGTGTGTGTGTGTGTGTGTGTGTGTGTGTCTGCTCAACAAAATTCACCATCAACTCACAATACAGGTGTGTGTGTGTGTGTGTGTGTGTGTGTGTGTGTCTGTGTGTGTGTGTGTGTGTGTGTCTGTGTGTGTGTGTGTGTGTCTGTGTGTGTGTGTGTGTGTGTGTGTGTGTGTCTGTGTGTGTGTGTGTCTGTGTGTCTGTGTCTGTGTGTGAGTGTGTCTGTGTGTGTGTGTGTCTGTGTGTGTGTGTGTGTGTGAGTGTGTGTGTGTGTCTGTGTGTGTGTGTGTGTGTGTGTGTGTGTGTGTGTGTGTCTGTGTGTGTGTGTGTCTGTGTGTGTGTCTGTGTGTGTGTGTGTGTGTGTGTGTGTGTCTGTGTGTGTGTGTGTGTCTGTGTGTGTGTGTCTGTGTGTGTGTCTGTGCCTGCTCAACAACATTCACCATCAACTCACAATACAGGTGTGTGTGTGTGTGTGAGTGTGTGTGTGTGTGTGTGTGTGTGTCTGTGTGTGAGTGTGTGTGAGTGTGTGTGTGTGTGTGTGTGTGTGTGTGTGTGTGAGTGTGTGTGTGTGTGTGTCTGTGCCTGCTCAACAACATTCACCATCAACTCACAACACAGGTGTGTGTGTGTGTGTGTCTATGTGTGTGTGTGTGTGTGTGTGTCTGTGTGTGTCTGTGTGTGTGTGTGTGTGTGTGCATATATTGTGTGTAAGTGGGATGAATGTGATACATTGTGACTGGGCATTAATGAAGGGCTTGTGTGTGCACCTGTTGTCATGACAACACCGGCGAGGACTTTTCGTCGGGCGTGTGGTGAGGTGAAGTTGTCCGTCAGTTCGCTGAATTTGTCCACGATAAGACGACAGACTGCATCTGCGAGAACCTGAGACAGTCACACTTACAACGTTTAGAACCTGAGACAGTCACACTTACAACGTTTAGAACCTGAGACAGTCACACTAAAAACGTTTAGAACCTGAGAAAGTCACACTTAGAACGTTTAGAACCTGAGACAGTCACACTTACAATGTTTAGAACCTGAGACAGTCACACTGACAAGCTTTAGAACCTGAGAGTCACACTGATAAGCTTTAGAACCTGAGAGTCACACTGATAAGCTTTAGAACCTGAGAGTCACACTGATAAGCTTTAGAACCTGAGAGTCACACTGATAAGCTTTAGAACCTGAGAGTCACACTGATAAGCTTTAGAACCTGAGAGTCACACTGATAAGCTTTAGAACTGTCTAAAGCTTCGCTACCGCTTGATATCTTCAAAAGCAACTAGACTGAACACATTCAGCCACCTCAACAGACTACAACATAGCACACCTCAGCCATCCATACATTCAGCCACCTCAACAGACTACAACATAGCACACCTTCAGCCATCCATACATTCTCTCAGTTTACCTTTTCTTTCATACATGTTGTCCAGTTGTCTGTCTATTTCGATGTCTTAGCTGGCTTGTACAGCATTATGTTGTTATTTTAAATGTGCTTCAGAAATGAACTTGCCTTGACCTGGCAGTGCAGATCAAGCCTCGCTGTGCAAACAGTTAGACGTCCTGATAATGTGTCCGGGCTTTACTTCAGATTTAGCTGCAGTCTTGATTATTTTCACAGAAAAAGAGGAATGTCTGACCTAAGGTGAGTGAAGGGTAATTAACTTAATTACATGATATAATAGAGCACATAGGAGTTAATCAGGTCGCTGATGTCGGTCTCTTGTGCTGCCTTAAGTCGCATGAGAAGTAACGGTGGAAGGGGACAATTACCCTGGGGGGGGGGCAATTACCCTGGGGGTGCGTGGGGGTAAGGGGACAATTACCCTGGGGGGGACTCACACAAAGCGCTTTGATTGACAAGCACAGGTGATATGAAAGCCGCCGCCCCCCCCCTGTGGCCTTCTGTCTGGTTGGTCGTCACTCGTAAAGCTCTTGGTGTCTGATTGGTCGTTATGCGTAAAGCTGAGTCGGTATCTGTGTGGACTCCGCCAGCTCTCTCGCCTGCTCCATGTGCCAGCGCTTAAGTCTCCGTGCGGAGTTAGTGCCCGCATATTAAAAAGGGCAGGTATCTCTCCACACCACGCAAATTGAGTGAGCGGAACAGCTTAGAGAGCACGCTCCTCAGGGACTGTGTGTGTGTGAGTGTGTGTGTGTAGGTATGTGTGTGTGAGTGTGTGTGTGTGTGTGTATGTGTGTAGATGTGTGTGTAGGTGTGTGAGGGTGTGTGTGTGTGTGTGTGTATGTGTGTGTTTGTGTGTGTGTGAGGTGTGTGTGAGTGTGTGTGTGTAGGTATGTGTGTGTGAGTGTGTGTGTGTGTGTGTGTGTATGTGTGTAGATGTGTGTGTAGGTGTGTGAGGGTGTGTGTGTGTGTGTGTATGTGTGTGTTTGTGTGTGTGTGAGGTGTGTGTGTGTGTTTGTGAGGGTGTGTCTGTGTGTGAGGGTCTGTGTGTATGTGTGTGTGTGTGTAGGTGTGTGTGTGTATGTGTGTGTGTGTCTGTGTGAGAGGTGTGTGCGTGTGTGTGTGTGTTAGCTAGACGGGTGCCCATGGCTATGCCTACACCTAGCGCATCAAAGAGCAGAGCGCACACTGCAGGTTTGTGTGTTGACTCATGGGCTTTTAGCTAGCGCACAGAGTGACGGGATAGCGGCGCGTAATCAATCCCTCTTGTTTGAGTAGCATTCGTGAGGCGATGCTAATTAAGATTGCTTTACTCTGAGCCGCTGCTATCGCTAAGGTTGGGATTATAGCCCAGGGATTAAACCATGAGTAAACAAGCGTCGCCAACGGCAACAAAACAGCTCTGAGGCTCCGACGCTCTGAGAGACGCTCTGAAAGCCCCGACCTCCTTTCCCTGCTCCCCACTTCACCTTAACACCAATCACAGCGGCCGCTGAACGCTAATCGCTGAACGCTAATCGCTGAACGCTAATCGCTGAACGCTAGCGCAGGTCTCGGCTGAGGGAAGACTCACAGGGACGCAGATGACCAGCTGTCACTCTGACAAAGGCATCTGATGAGGTGAACAGCGCACTAAAGGTTAACACGACCCAGCAAGTAATGGGACTCTCAGGCTGAAAAAGATATTATCTAAAGCTCTGTATGAGATAATGCAACGATTCACTGAGTGTAATAACAAAGTCATTATGCTAAGATTAAACTAAAAAAATTGGACCACTCAATTTCTCTTTCTTCAGAGGTTCTACAGAGGTTTAATGTTCCATAAATTGATTCCTTCTAAATATAAATTCTTTCCCCTGGTTGCTGAGTATATATATTCTGTCCCCCGGTTGCTGAGTATATATATTCTGTCGATGTTGCTGAGTATATATATTCTGTCGATGTTGCTGAGTGTATATATTCTGTCGATGTTGCTGAGTGTATATATTCTGTCCCCCGGTTGCTGAGTATATATATTCTGTCGATGTTGCTGAGTATATATATTCTGTCGATGTTGCTGAGTATATATATTCTGTCGATGTTGCTGAGTATATATATTCTGTCGATGTTGCTGAGTGTATATATTCTGTCGATGTTGCTGAGTGTATATATTCTGTCGATGTTGCTGAGTATATATATTCTGTCGATGTTGCTGAGTGTATATATTCTGTCGATGTTGCTGAGTATATATATTCTGTCGATGTTGCTGAGTATATATATTCTGTCGATGTTGCTGAGTGTATATATTCTGTCGATGTTGCTGAGTGTATATATTCTGTCGATGTTGCTGAGTGTATATATTCTGTCGATGTTGCTGAGTATATATATTCTGTCATGTACAGTATCTGCATTATTGCCAATTATAAACGGAAAATGATCTCATCCAGAGTGTTTACTGAAGGCTGGCACATCTCTGATACCTGTACATGATGCTGCAGGTGAGTGTGTGTGTGTGTGTGTGTGTGTGTGTGTGTGTGTGTGTGTGTGTGTGAGAGAGTCTGTACCTATATCAGGTGCAGCTAAACTATCTCTGATACCTGTACATGATGGTGCAGGTGTGTGTGTGTGTGTGAGTGCGTGTGTGTGTGTGTGTGTGTGTGTGTGTGAGTGTGTGTGTGTGAGAGAGAGTCTGTACCTGTAGCAGGTGCAGCTAAACCATCTCTGATACCTGTACATGATGCTGCAGGTGTGTGTGAGTGTGTGTGTGTGTGTGTGTGTGTGTGTGTGTGTGTATCTGTGAGTGTACCTATAGCAAATGCAGCTAAACCATCTCTGATACCTGTACATGATGCTGCAGGTGTGTGTGAGTGTGTGTGTGTGTGTGTGTGTGTGTGTGTGTGTGTGTGTATCTGTGAGTGTACCTGTAGCAAATGCAGCTAAACCATCACCACACCTGTACATGATGCTGCAGGTGTGTGTGTGTGTGTGTGTGTGTGTGTGTGTGTGTGTGTGTGTGTGTGTGTGTGTATCTGTGAGTGTACCTGTAGCAAATGCAGCTAAACCATCTCTGATACCTGTATCTGATGGTGCAGGTGTGTGTGTGTGTGTGAGTGTGTGTGTGTGTGTGTGTATCTGTGAGTGTACCTGTAGCAAATGCAGCTAAACCATCACCACACCTGTACATGATGCTGCAGGTGTGTGTGTGTGTGTGTGTGTGTGTGTGTGTGTGTGTGTGTGTGTGTGTGTGTGTGTGTGTGTGTATCTGTGAGTGTACCTGTAGCAAATGCAGCTAAACCATCTCTGATACCTGTATCTGATGGTGCAGGTGTGTGTGTGTGTGTGAGTGTGTGTGTGTGTGTGTGTATCTGTGAGTGTACCTGTAGCAAATGCAGCTAAACCATCACCACACCTGTACATGATGCTGCAGGTGTGTGAGTGTGTACCTGTAGCAGGTGCAGCTAGATTTCTCCAACTAATAGTGGTAAATGATGGTGCAGGTGTGTGAGAGGGCCATGTTGTGTGCGTGTGTAGCTCTGGCAGATGGAGCTAGACCATTTGTAACACCTTTAAGCGATGGAGTGTGAGGTAAGGCAGCAGGTGTGTGTTACCTGCGGCAGGTGTGCTGTGTGAGTGTGGCAGGTGCAGTTGAACCTTCTCTAATAGCTGTAGATGAAGGCTGTGCAGTGTGAGTGTGTTGCCTGGGGCAGGTGTGCTGTGAGGGTTAGTGTGTTACCTGTGGCAGGTGTGCTGTGTGGGTGCATAACCTGTGTCAGGTGTGCTGTGTGAGTGCGTTACCTGCGGCAGGTGTGCTGTGTGAGTGTGCTAACTGCGGCAGGTGCAGTTGAACCTTCTCTAATAGCTGTAGATGAAGGCTGTGCAGTGTGAGTGTGTTGCCTGGGGCAGGTGTGCTGTGTGTGTGCTACCTGCAGCAGGTGTGCCGTGTGGGTGCGTTACCTGTGGCAGGTGTGCTGTGTGGGTGAGTGTGTTACCTGTGGCAGGTGTGTGTGCTGTGTGAGTGTGCTACTTGCGGCAGGTGTGCTGTGTGAGTGTGTTACCTGTGGCAGGTGTGCTGTCTCAGTGCATTACCTGTGGCAGTTCTGCTATGTGAGTGTGTTACCTGTGGCAGGTGTGCTGTGTGAGTGTGCTACTTGCAGCAGGTGTGCTGTGTGAGTGCGTTACCTGTGGCAGGTGTGCTGTGAGGGTGAGTGTGTTACCTGTGGCCGGTGTGCTGTGTGAGTGCGTTACCTGTGTCAGGTGTGCTGTGTGTGTGCTACCTGTGGCAGGTGTGCTATGTGTGTTAACTGTGGCAGGTGTGCTGCGTGGGTGCGTTACCTGTGGCAGGTGTGCTGCGTGGGTGCGTTACCTGTGGCAGGTGTGCTGTGTGAGTGCGTTACCTGCGGCAGGTGCAGCTGCAGGCCCTCTCGGGGGATGGGCTGGCGGGAGGGCGTCTGGTCGAGCTGCATGTTGAAGAGGCCGGAGAGCGCGGCCTGCGCGGCGCGTGCCTTGGCCAGCTTCTTGTTGCGGCCGGAGCCCTGGAAGGCCTGCGCGTCCACCGTCACCGCCATGACGAAGCTCTTGGCGTGGCTCTCGCCGCTCTCCGACACGAACTCGTACTTGAGGCCCGGCCGCAGCTCGTTCAGGATCATGACAGGGTTCTTGCCACTCGTGGACGTGGTGAAGGTGGCGACGGGGAGGACGGGCTGTGCCAGGGTGGCGCTACAGGGCGTGACGGGCACCGGGTAGTCGCCCGGGGACGCCGGCGAGCCGTTGGCGTTGGCGCCCAGGTAGAAGGCCTCCTCGGGCGGTGCGGGCGTCTCGAAGCCGTTGAAGAGTGCGTCGGGGAAGTCGGCCTGGTCGGAGGTGAAGTCGGTGTTGACGGCGAACGTGCGGCCCATGGCCAGGTGGGCCTCGGAGGCGTTGGGGAACTGCACGAAGGAGCGCAGCGCCTTCTCGGCCGCGTTCAGCTTGGCCTTCTTCTTGGTGGGCCCCGAGCCCTCGAACAGCTGCCCGTTCACCTCCACGCTCATGACGAAGACGGGCGCGTGCACGGGGCCCGTCTGCGAGTGCAGCTTGTACTGTAGGCCCGGCTTGATCTCGTTCAGCTGCATCAGCGCGTTCTTGGGCAGCACCGGGCCCGCCGTCTTTTTGCGCCGCTTGGAGCGGAACCTGCCGCCGCCGTGAGCGTGCCCGTTGCTGCCCTCCTCCAGGGGGCGCTTGCGCCCACCACCACCTCCTCCTCCTCCTCCTCCTCCTCCACCCCCGCCGCCACTTCCGCTGCTGGGGGCCTGTGCCCCCCCCTCGCCGCCCCCCTCCTTGGAGGAGACGTTGTCCAGGTTGCGGTTCTCCTTAACGTCGGCGCTGCAGGAACCTGCGGTGCCCAGAAAGAGTAACTCACAACGCCCTCGTTGCAGGATCTTGTAAATGCAAAATTTACCGATTCCTTTATCTCTCTTTGTGACTGAGATGAGGTGGTGTGAGTTCCTTTAATATCACATGTCACACTCTATCACAGTGCAGCACACACAGACAAGCCCTAAAGCTCTCCTACTTTCATTAATGCTCCTCCTGAACGAGACTACTGTAATCATTTACATCTATTACATTAAGACCTACTTCATTTCCTGCTGGGCATACACTTAGTCTGTCTCTAATAATACAATGATCATCATTTCCTAAGAAATTGGTTGGCTGCAGACTATGAGATGCTGATAGAAAAATTTGCATGATACACTGTAGGTACAACGAAAAACCTTTGCACTGAGTGGGCAGTGCTCTATTCACACACACACACACACACACACACACACACACACACACACACACACACACACACAGACAGACACACACACACACATACACACACACACACACACACACACACACACACACACACACACACACAGATGCATGGATAAACTCTGACACACACTGACAGTTTACAAATGTGGGTGTCAGAGGCTCATGATTGCCCTGACGGCGCTGCTGTTGCTCTAAACGCTACACACTGAGCAGCCCTGAGGAAACACACACACACACACACACACACACACACACACACACACCACCACCACAGACACACACCACCACAGACACACTGAGCAGCCCTGAAGAAACACACACCACCACACGGTCAGTTGACAAAGCTGATGGAACGCTGCGTAAATTTTCATTTATAACATCCTCCAGCAAAAGCTGTATAGGTTACTCTTGTGGCGCTCACATGGGGGGGGGTTACAGAGCCTTTCATGTGGGGGGGTTACCTAGCCTGGTAAACCAGCCGCTCATACTTCATTTCATTTTGTACAGTAGGTCTGGACCAGACACCGTCAGAAACTATTTTTTCCTCGAGGTGTGGGCTGAAGTTTAAAACAAGCCTCTGCCTTTACCCAATCGCTAACACCTGGTCGTCACGTATGCAATTAGCCTACCTACGCACTACAATTCAAATGTAGCACACAAGGTGAACGTCATGGCTAACAAACACACCCTCTGTTTGCTGATTGGATTGGCCCTGCTGGGGCCGACTAAATGACCCTCAAGAGATTCCGGTCCAGACCCTCTTTACAAAATCAAATGAAGTACAAGGGGCGGGTTTACCAGGCTAGGGGTTACCGTGGCTACAGAGCCTTGTGACATGGAGTAGATGGGGTTACCGTGGCTACAGAGCCTTGTCACATAGGGAGAGGGAGGGTTACCGTGACTACAGAGCCAGGGGAAAGGGGGGGGTTAGCCTGGTTATGAGAGAAATTTGGAGGTATGTGTGTGTGTGTGTGTGTGTGTGTTTGGGAAGGAGTGGGGCTGGGTGATGTGGTGTGTGTATTGTTGGTGTGTATTCAGTAGCAGTGTGAGAGGGAGAGACCCTGCAAAGAAAGAAAGAGAGAGAGAGACAGAGAGAGAGAGAGACGGCACACAGGCAGATGCAGAAAATGAATAACACTACAGAGAGCGTCACTGTCTACCTAACACGGTTTGTGACAGCCGCTGAAACGACACCCAAATAACAGCACAGAGAGTCACTGTCTAACTATCAGGGGTACTGACGGCCATCACCCAAATAACAGCACAGAGAGTCACTGTCTAACTATCAGGGGTACTGACGGCCATCACCTAAATAACAGCACAGAGAGAGTCACTGTCTAACTATCAGGGGTACTGACGGCCATCACCCAAATAACAGCACAGAGAGTCACTGTCTAACTATCAGGGGTACTGACGGCCATCACCCAAATAACAGCACAGACAGTCACTGTCTAACTATCAGGGGTACTGACGGCCATCACCCAAATAACAGCACAGACAGTCACTGTCTAACTATCAGGGGTACTGACGGCCATCACCCAAATAACAGCACAGAGAGTCACTGTCTAACTATCAGGGGTACTGACGGCCATCACCCAAATAACAGCACAGAGAGTCACTGTCTAACTATCAGGGGTACTGACGGCCATCACCCAAATAACAGCACAGACAGTCACTGTCTAACTATCAGGGGTACTGACGGCCATCACCCAAATAACAGCACAGACAGTCACTGTCTAACTATCAGGGGTACTGACGGCCATCACCCAAATAACAGCACAGAGAGAGTCACTGTCTAACTATCAGGGGTACTGACGGCCATCACCCAAATAACAGCACAGAGAGTCACTGTCTAACTATCAGGGGTACTGACGGCCATCACCCAAATAACAGCACAGAGAGAGTCACTGTCTAACTATCAGGGGTACTGACGGCCATCACCCAAATAACAGCACAGAGAGTCACTGTCTAACTATCAGGGGTACTGACGGCCATCTAAAGTGAAGTCAGTGTCTAACTCACATGTGAAATAAAATCCTGTCTTTCTGGGTTGCAACCAACCACGCTTTAAAAAAGAGAAAACTCAAGCTGATGACAAATAAATCTAAACAACTCATTAGCAAGACAACAAAGGGTCTAACTATGTGAAGATATTCACTCCAAAACAAACTACAACCAGCCATTTTCCACCCCAACCAGCCATAATATAACAAACTACAACCAGCCATTTTCCACCCCAACCAGCCATAATGTAACAAAGACTCGAACTATGTGAAGATGGATACTCAAAAATGAATAAACTACTTCAACCCCCAAATCAACCAGCTTTTTTCAACAAATCTGATATTAAATATGACAACAAAGGCTCTAACGATATGAAAAAAAGAAAAAGGAAATAAAAACTACCCCATCCCAACTAACCATCCAGCTCCTATCAACACCTTCATCTGATATTTCTGCCATTCTGCTGGCCGGGGGAAGAACCCAAAACAAGCCCCTAATCACCAGTGCGACCCCCCCGCCCCTAATCACCAGTGCGACCCCCCCGCCCCTAATCACCAGTGCGACCCCCCCCCCCGCTGAGATGCCACCGCCTCAGGCTCGGCCTGGAACACTCGTGCAAAAGTGCTACCCCAGAAATCAGGGGGTGAGTGAAATGGGATGTGTTTGGGGGCTCTAGGGGTGGGGGCGGTGCTACCCCAGAAATCAGGGGGTGAGTGAAATGGGATGTGTTTGAGGGCTCTAGGTGTGGGGGCGGCTCACTGCTAGCCGATTACAGAGAGAAAGAAATGGGAAAAAAAGACCAGAAAAAAGACGATGAATGCGTCCGCCTAACGTGTCACGTCAACAAAACACCACTGCGGACCGACTTGCGTCTCATCTGACAGAATGTTCCAGTCGTTCGCGCTTGAAAACTAGCTCTGCCATTCCGGCTCTGCCATTCCGGCTCTGCCATTCCAATTCAATTTTTTTTATTTCTCTCCTTTTCCCCCACTCCACTTTCCCCCTCCTCTCTTCACGTAAGATTCCATCACATCCAATTTCCTGCTACATAGTCTGCCTTGTTTAAGAGGAAGCCTCCCTCCGCAAGCCCCACTCGCTCCCACTGATACCCTCATGCGGAGCCTCTCAAGTGTGACAGGAACATTTAAGTAGGTCTGTTTTTCAGAATAAAACTGCCCATGACAGCAGAAATGGAGGCTGAAATGTGTCTTGTTATTTATCAAAAAGTAGTTTGCGAGATTTCCTTTGTATTTTAAAAAAAGTGCTTGCCAAAAAGTTCCAGTCTTTTGTACTTTGCTAAAGTCCGACTCAGACATATTGAACATAATGTGACGCTGCACTGAGAGTCCTGCAGTCTTAAGTGAAGGCAACGATATAATTTAGCTTTTCATTTGGGGAAACTCAGCTTAAGTGAAGGCAACGATATCATTTAACTTTTCATTTGGGCAAACTCAGCTTTGTGTAAAAAAGGGGGTGTCAGTCAAACTCCAAGTCTCCTGAAACGCAAACACTAATCAAAGTGTTCATGAGCGCACTGAGACTTGGGGCCCGGTGTCAATGGAAGGGATTTAGTCGGAGCGAGATGGGTTTGGGGTGTGGGGTGTGGGGTTTGGGGTTTCTGGAGAAAGGTCAAGCAGTGTGGCGGATGAAAGGAGGCGAGAGATGGGACCTCTTCACCTCCGCTGAGTGAGGGATTACACTCTGATCCGCACCCTTAAGCCCAGAGAAAAACGCAGGATGATGGAGTGCTCTTGCCTCAGGAGGAGAAGAAAGGTAGACAAACAAAGAGAAGAAAAAGTGTCTTGGCCTCGGAGAGGAAGGGGGTATATTATGGGCGGACGGCTTAACGGTGTTTCTCTTTGTGTTCTGATGCCTATTCATGTCATACTACTAGCAGGCTGCTATATATACTTACACACCTGTATGCTACTAGCAGGAGCTGCTATATATACTTACACACCTGTATGCTACTAGCAGGAGCTGCTATATATACTTACACACCTGTATGCTACTAGCAGGAGCTGCTATATATACTCAAACACCTGTATGCTACTAGCATTAGCTGCTATATATACTCAAACACCTGTATGCTACTAGCATTAGCTGCTATATATACTCACACACCTGTATGCTACTAGCAGGAGCTGCTATATATACTCAAACACCTGTATGCTACTAGCAGGAGCTGCTATATATACTCAAACACCTGTATGCTACTAGCATTAGCTGTTATATACTCAAACACCTGTATGCTACTAGCAGGAGCTGCTATATACTCACACACATGTATGTTACTAGCAGGAGCTGCTCTATGTACTAACACACCTGTATGCTACTAGCATTAGCTGTTATATACTCCCCCACCTGTATGCTACTAGCATTAGCTGTTATATACTCCCACACCTGTATGCTACTAGCATTAACTGTTATATATACTCCCACACCTGTATGCTACTAGCAGGAGCTGCTATATAACTCACACACCTGTATGCACATAGAAACTATTACAGTGATTACCACTGCAGCTCTTAGTCAATACAGCCAATAGGCATACAGACGGCCCACGGCTACACCCAATGGGCTGTTCCCTCTTCCAGAGCCCATGACTACACCCAATGGGCTGTTCCCTCTTCCAGAGACCGATGACTACACCCAATGTGCTGTTCCCTCTCAGGGATACCACTGCTATACCCAATGGGCTGTCCCCTCTTACAGAGCCTATGACTACACTCAATGGGCTGTCCCCTCAGTCTCACGACTACACCCAATAGGCTGTCCCCTCTTCCAGAGACCGATGACTACACCCAATAGGCTGTCCCCTCTTCCAGAGACCGATGACTACACCCAATAGGCTGTCCCCTCAGTCTCATGACTACTCCCAATTCCATTTGTCCATTTCGGGTAGGACACCGATGGAGAGCATGTCCTGCACACTGGGTTGGGCTTCGTCTCTTAGATAAAATCAACTTCGTTATTCATGGTCATTTCATATTTAATTAGGCATGCTCATTTCATATTTAATGAGTCATGGTCATTTCATTGGTTCGTTGGGAGAAAGGGCCAGAGAGAGAGAGAGATAGAAGGACAAAGAGAGGGGGAGAAAGAGAGGGAGAGAGAGAAAGAAAGAAAGAAAGAAAGAAAGAAAGAAAGAGAGAGTGCATGTGAGAAAAGGACAGAGTGTGTGAGAGAAAGAGAGCAAGATAGAGACAAAATGAGAGAGAGGGAGAAACAGACAAAAAGAGAAAAAAGAGGTGTGAGAGAGAAGGACAGAGAAAGAGAGTGGAGGAGGGGTGTGTGTGAGAGAGAGAGAGAGAGAGAGAGAGAGAGAGAGAGAAAGAGAGAGGAAGGTGTCGTGGGAGCTGAGACTCACTCATGTTCTCCTCCATCTCCATATTGAAGAACTTCTGCTGACCTCGAGAAAGCCTGACTCCAGCTCTGCCTACACACACACACACACGCATGCACCCACACACACACACACACAGACACACACACACACACACGCACACATGCATACACTCACACACACACACAGACACAGACACACACACACACACACACATGCATACACTCACACACATACACACACACATATAGGAGAGAGAGAAACATCTGGTAAAATATCGATTTACTTGTTTTTGGAATCAACAGGCATGTTGGATACACACTTAAGGCCGTTTCACTGCAAACAACCCAACAGCCTTCATGCATGTTTCACGCATATACCCACACACATATACTCACACACATATACTCACACACATATACTCACACACATATACTCACACGCATATACTCACACACATACACTCACACACATATACCCACACACATATACCCACACACATATACTCACACACATATACTCACACACATATACCCACACACATACTCACACGCATATACTCACACACATATACTCACACACATATACTCACACGCATATACTCACACGCATATACTCACACACATATACTCACACACATATACCCACACACATACTCACACACATATACCCACACAGATATACTCACACACATATACCCACACACATACTCACACGCATATACTCACACACATACACTCACATGCATACACTCACACGCATACACTCACACACATATACCCACACAGATATACTGACACACATATACTCACACACATATACCCACACACACATACTCACACACATATACTCACACACATACACTCACACGCATATACTCACACGCATATACTCACACACATACACTCACATGCATACACTCACACGCATACACTCACACACATATACTCACACGCATATACTCACACACATATACTCACACACATACACTCACACACATATACCCACACAGATATACTGACACACATATACTCACACACATATACTCACACACATACTCACACGCATATACTCACACACATATACTCACACGCATATACTAACACGCATATACTCACACACACAAAGAGAAACACATACATGCACACACTCACACACAAAGACACACACATACACACCCATACAACTAGTCAATACTAGGTTCTTTTTAGAGCCCACACCCTGTAGCAGGTAGTGGGTGCACGTGCACACACACACATACACACACACACACACACACACACACACACACACACACACCTTAAAGGGCATTAAGCTCCGTCCAAGGCCTAACCCCAACACAACAGCCAATTTAATGGCAATAGAAACAATTGCATGACAGCAATTGGGAAAATCCAACACAGCCTACACTGCAAGCTAATCAAATCACAACTTATTCAACAGCAACCAGTTTGCAAAAGTTTGAAGTTGTTGTTATGAGATATGAGGTGAAGGGGCGGTGACGTCATCGTTTTCAAAAGGTTGCGTTTTGCCTGTCCACACGACAACGCAAAGGCGGCATTGTCAGACTGTTTTTACTCTGGAACCCGTTTTCAAAAAGTATCGTTTTCGGGAACCCAAAACGGCGGCGGCATGTGGATGCAAGGCCGAAACGCAAACAAACTTTACCGTTTTGACCTGAAGACGTTGTCAAGTGGACGGGCCCTAAATCAGCTTTCAATCTTTCCCCTTCTCTCTCTCCCCCTCCCTCTCTCTCTTTCCTTTCCTCTATCCCTTTTTCTTTCTTGCCCTTTCTCTTTCTCACCGTCTCTCTCTCCCCCCTCTCTCTCTCTCCCTCTTCCTTTCTCTCTGCCCGAATCTCCCCCTCTCCCCCCCTCCCTCTCTCTCTCCCCTCTCTCTCTGCTGTAGTACAGTAGTCTAATCTGGGCTGTGCTGACAGGCTGGGTTGGATGGTGGGGGCACTCTATTGTGACATTAATATCCATTCTATTACCACCTCACAAACACACACACACACACACACCCCTACACACACACACACACACACCTACATACACACACACACACACACACACACAGCTACACACACACACACACACCTACATACACACACACACACAGCTACATTATTATCTATTCATTCCATTACCACCCCTCTGCAGCCACTGGCTGGGAATGGGGGTGGGGGGTGGGGGGGGGGGGGGGGGTGTTGGGAGGGGGAAGAGGAGGATGAGGGGAAAGACACACGCCGCTCCATTTCCATAAGCCAGTGGCTTCAGCTCTGAGATGGCATCAGACGAGAGTAACCGGCAGTTAAAAGTGCTAGCCGTAGCGCTAAGCTCTTAATGGTTTCACAGGAACCAGTTTTCCCGCTCTTCAGAATAGCCTCTCACGCCGTGTTTGTGTAAAAAGCCCCCAAAGTACGTCCACAGAGCCAACCCAATATTCATCTCAGCTTTACTTCTGAGGTCAGTGAGGAGCTCATATAAATCCTCTCCGCTTCCGAGTCAGTCATCCAGCTGTAGGGTTAGCCACTGTGTACTGCTATGGTAGGGTGACCAGATTTCCAGAGTCTAAAACCGGGACACTATGTGTGACGTCATGCGCGTGCACATTCTCTTACCCCCCTTTCACACTGTAGCGTCAAAGACGCGCTGCAAAACGTTCTGCCTGTGTTGAATAGGACGCTTCCGGTGGGCGTATTCAATTATCGATGTAAACAGAGAGCCAACGGAGGTTTCTCCCGCTGCGCCCCCATGCCCGTCTTTGATTGGTTGACCGCCTTAGCGTCGCGTCAAGAAGTTCAGCTCAGCTCAACTTCTTGACGCGACGCCACTGATGAACGCGACGCTCACGCGATCCCAAGATGCTTTGAGAGGCGTTGCACGCCTCTCGTTGAAAATGAATGGTAGAACGTTGTGAAGCGTGGCGTTGACGCTACAGTGTGAAAGGGGGGTAGGCATTGTCGTGTAGTAGTCTAGTCTGCTATCGAAGAAAACCGTTAAAACACGGCCGCTGTATACTGCAAGATACATTGTAACATTGACTGCGAAGATTTCGCACAGCGCACCTTCCATTGTCACTCACACACACACACACACATTGACTCTGAATTACTGGACACTTCATTAGGCCTTAATTTAACAGTTTTGTATATGCGATCGCAGTAATTTGGGCAGCTTGATGTGGTGTTGGGTGGAAACCGGGACATTTTTGCGTCCCGACGGGCTTCTGTCGGGACTCGGGACACGCGACTAAAAATCGGGACTGTCCCGGTCAAACCGGGACGTCTGGTCACCCTATGCTATGGGGTTAGCCACTGTGTACAGCTATGGGGTTAGCCACTGTGTACTGCTATGGGGTTAGCCACTGTGTACAGCTATGGGGTTAGCCACTGTGTACTGCTATGGGATTAGCCACTGTGTACTGCTATGGGGTTAGCCACTGTGTACAGCTATGGGGCTAGCCACTGTGTACAGCTATGGGGCTAGCCACTGTGTACTGCTATGGGATTAGCCACTGTGTACAGCTATGGGCCTATGAGGTAAGTGCCTGTGTCTAGCTATTGGGCTATCCACTGTGTACAGCTATGAGTCTAGTGACTGTGTACCACTATTGGGAACTCATCCTGTGTCCAGCTATGGGGCTAGCCACTGTGTACAGCTATGGGGTTAGCCACTGTGTACAGCTATGGGGCTAGTGTTAGCCACTGTGTCCAGCTATGGGGTTAGCGTTAGCCACTGTGTACAGCTGTGGGGTTAGCCACTGTGTACAGCTATGGGGCTAGCGTTAGCCACTGTGTCCAGCTATGGGGCTAGCGTTAGCCACTGTGTACAGCTATGGGGAACCCATCCTGTGTACAGCTATGGGGCTAGCCTCCATACTGTGTACGCTACGCCTTACTAATACCACAGCTGTTTAATTCCCTACGCTGATGTCTTCTTTACAATGTCAATTCACTTCTGATGCCCACACTAGTGTTGCCAACTGTCCCGGTTTTACCTGATTGTCCTGGTTTTTAATGGTCTGTTCCAGGAAAAAAAATATTCTTCCGGGACACTGACACCCGGGTCGCTGCTTATAAGCAAAAGGATTGATTGGGTTGCTGAAATGTACTGTTTTTTTTGTCTGACATAGGTGCAACCCTAGCTATAGGGCTAGGGCCTGTGTCCAGCTATAGGGAACTCATCCTGTGTCCAACTATGGTGTTAGCCACCGTGTCCAGCTAAGGGGCTATGAGGCTATGAGGTTAGTGTCTGTGTCCAGCTATGAGCCTATGATGTTAGTGTCTGTGTCCAGCTATGAGGCTATGAGGTTAGTGTCTGTGTCCAGCTATGAGGCCATGAGGTTAGTGTCTGTGTCCAGCTATGAGCCTATGAGGTTAGTGTCTGTGTCCAGCTATGAGCCTAAGAGGTTAGTGTCTGTGTCCAGCTATGAGCCTATGAGGTTAGTGTCTGTGTCCAGCTATGAGCCTATGATGTTAGTGTCTGTGTCCAGCTATGAGCCTATGAGGTTAGTGTCTGTGTCCAGCTATGAGCCTATGAGGTTAGTGTCTGTGTGCAGTGTTAAACAAAAGAAATTTGTTGAAGACAAATTTCAAACCACCCAAAGACAAGTCTTGTCCCGTTAGAAATACACCAATCTATACACCCATCTACCTTCATCCTGGCGCCTAGGAGAAGAAAGACAGGGCTAGAAAAAGAAAAAGAAAACAAAGAGAAGAGAGAAAAAACTAAACTCTCGACAATGCATCAGCTATAATATTATCTTTGCCCCTAATATGTCTAATTTGGAGCGGGTAGCGCTGAAGAATTAAACTCCAACGCATGATGCGCTGGTTCTGGTTTCGCATACGATCTATAAAGACCAATGGGTTGTGATCAGTATAAACAACAATAGGAACTAAGGAGGAGCCCAAATAAACTTCAATATGTTGAAGGGCAAGAATTAACGCAAGAGCTTCCTGCTCCAAATTAGACATATTAGGGGCAAAGATAATATTATAGCTGATGCATTGTCGAGGGTTACGGTCTAGGGGTATGATTCTCGCTTTGGGTGTGAGAGGTCCCGGGTTCAACTCCCGGACGAGCCCCCAATTATGTTACGGCGCAGGCTCGTTCATACGCCGCAACATAAAGGAGGGGACACCACACAAGGTTTCCCAGTACAACCAACTGCAAATAAACTAAAAAGTGTCTAGGGCAAATATAAATGATGTCCTGCCTGAGTGGATGTATGTGTGTGTCAGTAAGTGGTCAATGTAGAGGCAAAGAAAATGAGGGAGAGTGAGAAAGGGGAGAGAGAGTAAAAGAGATCAAGAGGCAAGGGAGAAAGCTTAAGTGTGTCCATACACAAGGAAAGAAAGTGCCTAAATGAGGGAGAGAGAACGCCACATTTAAACCACCCCTACCAGGTGCACTCCATGATCTAATTAGAGCTACCAGGCCCAGCCCTGCCCATGGACAGACTGGTTCCTGAAGGGGGCCCAGTGGGGTCGTTACAGCAGCTATAGGGCTATGAGGTTAGTGTCTTTGTCCAGCTATGGGGCTATGAGGTTAGTGTCTGTGTCCAGCTATGAGCCTATGAGGTTAGTGTCTATGTCCAGCTATGGGGCTATGATGTTAGTGTCTGTGTCCAGCTATGAGGCTTTGAGGTTAGTGTCTGTATGCAGCTATGAGGCTATGAGGTTAGTGTCTGTGTCCAGCTATGAGCCTATGAGGTTAGTGTCTTTGTCCAGCTATGGGGCTATGATGTTAGTGTCTGTGTCCAGCTATGAGGCTTTGAGGTTAGTGTCTGTATGCAGCTATGGGGCTATGAGGTTAGTGTCTGTGTCCAGCTATGAGCCTATGAGGTTAGTGTCTGTGTCCAGCTATGAGGCTTTGAGGTTAGTGTCTGTGTCCAGCTATGAGGCTTTGAGGTTAGTGTCTGTATGCAGCTATGAGGCTATGAGGTTAGTGTCTGTGTCCAGCTATGAGCCTATGAGGTTAGTGTCTGTGTCCAGCTATGAGGCTTTGAGGTTAGTGTCTGTGTCCAGCTATGAGGCTTTGAGGTTAGTGTCTGTATGCAGCTATGGGGCTATGATGTTAGTGTCTGTGTCCAGCTATGAGGCTTTGAGGTTAGTGTCTGTATGCAGCTATGAGGCTATGAGGTTAGTGTCTGTGTCCAGCTATAAGACTATCCACTGTGTGCAGCTATAGGGAACTTATCCTGTGTGCAGCTATGGGGTTAGCGTCTGTGTCCAACTACACAGATACCAACTGTGTCCAGCTAAGAGGCTATCCACTGTGTCCAGCTATAAGGAGCTCATCCTGTGTCCAGCTAAGGGGCTATGAGGTTCGTGCCTGTGTGCAGCTATAAGGAGCTAATCCTGTCCAGCTGTGGATAACTCATCCTGTGTCCAGCTAAGGGAACTCATCATGTTTCCATCTGTGGATAACTCATCCTGTGTCCAGCTAAGGGAGCTCATCCTGTGTCCAGCTGTGGATAACTCATCCTGTGTCCAGCTAAGGGAGCTCATCATGTGTCCAGCTAAGGGAACTCATCATGTGTCCAGCTGTGGATAACTCATCCTGTGTCCAGCTAAGGGAGCTCATCATGTGTCCAGCTAAGGGAGCTCATCCTGTGTCCAGCTGTGGATAACTCATCCTGTGTCCAGCTGTGGATAACTCATCCTGTGTCCAGCTGTGGATAACTCATCCTGTGTCCAGCTGTGGATAACTCATCCTGTGTCCAGCTAAGGGAACTCATCATGTGTCCAGCTAAGGGAGCTCATCCTGTGTCCAGCTGTGGATAACTCATCCTGTGTCCAGCTGTGGATAACTCATCCTGTGTCCAGCTGTGGATAACTCATCCTGTGTCCAGCTGTGGATAACTCATCCTGTGTCCAGCTGTGGATAACTCATCCTGTGTCCAGCTAAGGGAGCTCATCATGTGTCCAGCTAAGGGAGCTCATCCTGTGTCCAGCTGTGGATAACTCATCCTGTGTCCAGCTGTGGATAACTCATCCTGTGTCCAGCTGTGGATAACTCATCCTGTGTCCAGCTGTGGATAACTCATCCTGTGTCCAGCTAAGGGAACTCATCATGTGTCCAGGCTTCTGCAGGGTTTTGATTAGGAGTCACGCTTACGTGCACCAGTGCTGTGAAGAGCACTGTTTCATAAGGATGTGAGTTTGACCAGTCATAAAAGTGTGTATCTGAGTGTGTATGTGTGTCTGTCTGTCTGTCTTAGAACTTAGAACTGTGACCCACCAATATACCACACAACCAGATGAAGCTTTTCTGTTTAATATGATCATCTGCAAACAGTAATAGTTAATGTGAGTGGACTGGCCAAACAGCAACAAATAACAGTGAGGATGGACAGAGACAAAGAGACATGAGCCCATCCAGTCCCGTCAGCTTTCACTCTCTCTCTCTCTCTCTCTCTCTTTCCCTCTCTCTCCCTCCCTCCCTCTCTCTCTCTCTTTCTCTCTCTCCCCTCTCAGCGAGGATGGACTGAGGCAAAGAGACATGAGCCAAGCCCATGCAGTCCCATCAGTCCAATAAAAACAAAATAAATAAAACACATTGAAGTTGCTGAGTTTACAAAATATTTTGCGGCGGATGAATATTGTTGTGGCGTTGGCGAGCGAAGATGTGGCAGACGTTATTAGTGTCTGTATGGCGCTGAATCAGCTGCTCACACGCTCACGCTCCTTCTCACTAACGACGGCTCGCGCTACACAATTTTATAAAACGCCACAGAATCAATCTGGACAACCAGTGGGCGATGACAAATATGCAAGCCCAATTTCTGTGGGCGTGAGTGTGTGTATGTGTGTGTGTGTGTATGTGTGTGTGTGTTCACATGTGTGTATGCATGTGTGTGACAACCAGTGTGCGATGACAAATATGCAAGCCCAATTTCAGTGTCCATGAGTGTGTGTGTGTGTGTTTGTGTGTGTGTGTGTGTGTGCATGAGTGTTCACATGTGTGTATGCATGTGTGTGACAACCAGTGTGCGATGACAAATATGCAAGCCCAATTTCAGTGTCCATGAGTGTGTGTGTGTGTGTTTGTGTGTGTGCATGTGTGTTCACATGTGTGTATGCATGTTTGTGACAACCAGTGGCCGATGACAAATATGCAAGCCAAATTTCCGTGGGCATGAGTGTGTGTGTGTCTGTGTGTGTGTGTGCACATGTGTGTATGCATGTGTGGGTGTGTGTGCATGCATGTGTGTGCACATGTGTGTACATATGTGCGTGCACACATTTGTGTGTGTATGTGTGTGTATGTGTGTGTACCCTAGTAATTATCACCCTATTACAGAGCAATGACACAATGTGACAATGACAGAGAGGAGTGTGACATATTGTTACAGCATCACATTGCTCATCTGTCACACCCCACACTGCCTGACAGCATCTTCCTCAATAAATTTTTACGCCATCATTTTTACGCCATCATGGCTGACATAATTAGCCGTGTCTGTTATAAGCATGTCAATACACCACAATGGTTAACATAATTAGCCTTGTCTGTTATAAACATGTTGTTAATACACCATAATAGCTAACATAATTAGCCTTGTCTGTTAAAAACATGTTGTTAATACACCATAATAGCTAACATAATTAGCCTTGTCTGTTAAAAACATGTTGTTAATACACCATAATAGCTAACATAATTAGCCTTGTCTGTTAAAAACATGTTGTTAATACACCATAATGGCTAACATAATTAACCTTGTCTGTTATGAACATGTTGTTAATACACCATAATGGCTAACATAATCATGTGTATGCCTTGTCATTAATGCGCCATGATGGCTAATTAGGTCATGTGTATCGCCAGTTGTCATACACTGCTAAATGCTCTGACGGATGCAACAGTAGCTCATCATCGTCATCCTCATCCTCATCACCATCACCATCATCATCATCATCCTAAGTTTAGGACAATATGTGAGCTGTTGTTGACTTTGCCAAGCAGACCTCTACAGAAAGGTCATGGCATTGTCAGCTATAATGCCAAATCATTTAGAATGGTAATTGGATAGCTCCAGGTTATCGGCATCAACAAATAATGTGTACAACGGCAAGGCATGATCATGGTATAGTTACTTCAACCATCTGTACTGGAATAAAGTATGTTTTTAAAATGTGTTTCTGCTGTACTGCAAGTGTTTGAAGAGAAGGGTTTGAAGGAGTTGCTATAAGTGGTGTTTCTGAAGCTGTCTGCCTCGATAAGTCTCTCCAATGTGTTTGTGAACACACTGCTGTGGCATTACGCTGTCATACTCAACACAACACAGAGGAGAGGAAATGAACAAACACGATGAGTAACTCCCAAAAAGGTTGAGGAGAGAAAGACTTTTTCTCTTTTGAGGAATAAAAGGCAGGCAGTTTTAGTGTGATGCTTGCTTTCATCTCTCTCTCTCCCTCTCTCTCTCTCTCCCTCTCTCCCTCTCTCTCTCCCTCTCTGTGTATCTCTCTCCCTCTCTCTCTCCCTTTCTCTCTGTGTCTCTCCACCTCTCTCTCCCTCTCTCTTTCCTCTCTGTCTCTCTCTCTTCCTCTCTCCCTCTCTCTCTTCCTCTCTCCCCGTCTGTCACCTGTGGTAAGAGATAGTGCAGAATGAAGAGGAAGGGGAGGCGTGTTAGTGAGAGACGAGGGCTCGCGTCAAACTTCACAAGGTGATGAACAGAAAGCAGATTGAAAAAGCAATTACATTTCCACCTGCAGATGAGAGAGTGTGTGTGTGTGTGTGTGTGTATGTGTTCCACCTGCAGATGAGTGTGTGTGTGTATGCGTGTGTGTTCCACCTGCAGATGAGAGTCTGTGTGTGTGTGTGTTCCACCTGCAGATGAGTGTGTGTGTGTGTGTGTGTGTGTTTGTGAGAGTGTGTGTGTTTGTGTTACACCTATAAACTACTTTAAAGGAAATAAAATCAGGTTGAGCGTTGGAGCTTTAGGCAGCTGCACATCGGACTCTAAGTAGATTTGTGAAGGCACTGGAGCAGGAGATGTAGGCCGGCTCAGGGCTTGAATCAGGAAGTGCGTGTGTGTTTGTGTGTGTGTGGGTGTGTGTGTGTGTGTGTGTGTGGTGTGTCTGTGTGTGTGCATGCGCTTGTGTGTGTGTGTGTGTGCGCGTGAGCGTGTCTACGCATGTGTGTGTAGGCCATCCCAGGAGCGCGCAGATGTAAGAAAAAAACCTCTCGCTGAGAGCTTTAGCGTCTAAATGAAATGAAAGGTAGGATAGGGCTCCTAATGAAAGGTAGGATAGGGCTCCTAATGAAAGGTAGTATAGGGCTCCTAATGGAAGGTACGTAGGATAGGGCTCCTAATGAAAGGTAGTATAGGGCTCCTAATGGAAGGTACGTAGGATAGGGCTCCTAATGGAAGGTAGGATAGGGCTCCTAATGAAAGGTACGTAGGATAGGGCTCCTAATGGAAGGTAGGATAGGGCTCCTAATGGAAGGTAGGATAGGGCTCCTAATGGAAGGTAGGATAGGGCTCCTAATGGAAGGTAGGATAGGGTTCCTAATGAAAGTTAGGATAGGGCTCCTAATGGAAGGTAGGATAGGGCTCCTAATGAAAGGTACGTAGGATAGGGCTCCTAATGAAAGGTAGGATAGGGCTCCAAATGAAAGGTACGTAGGATAGGGCTCCAAATGAAAGGTACGTAGGATAGGGCTCCTAATGGAAGGTAGGATAGGGCTCCTAATGGAAGGTAGGATAGGGCTCCTAATGAAAGGTAGGATAGGACTCCTAATGGAAGGTAGGATAGGGCTCCTAATGGAAGGTAGGATAGGGCTCCTAATGAAAGGTACGTAGGATAGGGCTCCTAATGAAAGGTAGGATAGGGCTCCTAATGGAAGGTAGGATAGGGCTCCTAATGGAAGGTAGGATAGGGCTCCTAATGGAAGGTAGGATAGGGCTCCTAATGAAAGGTAGGATAGGGCTCCTAATGGAAGGTAGGATAGGGCTCCTAATGAAAGGTAGGATAGGGCTCCTAATGGAAGGTAGGATAGGGCTCCTAATGGAAGTCACGGCTTTGTTTGCAGGAGATTATGTTAGCGGCTACGCCTCGGCCTCTTAGCGTCCCTAAGGGCGGGTACTGCTGAAGAGGGACACTGCTTTGGAGGGGGCACTGCTTAGGAGGGGACATTGCTTAAGAGGGCCACTATTTAACAGGGGACGCTGCTCAAAAGGGGCACTGCTTAAGAGGGACACTGCTTAAGAGGGGACACTGCTTAGGAGGGGACACTGCTGAAGAGGGGGCACTGCTTAGGAGGGGACACTGCTTAGGAGGGGACACTGCTGAAGAGGGGACATTGCTTAGGAGGGGACACTGCTGAAGAGGGGACACTGCTGAAGAGGGGACATTGCTTAGGAGGGGACACTGCTTAAGAGGGACATTGCTTAGGAGGGGACACTGCTGAAGAGGGGACATTGCTTAGGAGGGGACACTGCTTAAGAGGGACATTGCTTAGGAGGGGACACTGCTGAAGAGGGGACACTGCTGAAGAGGGGACATTGCTTAGGAGGGGACACTGCTGAAGAGGGGACATTGCTTAGGAGGGGACACTGCTGAAGAGGGGACACTGCTGAAGAGGGGACATTGCTTAGGAGGGGACACTGCTTAGGAGGGGACACTGCTTAAGAGGGACATTGCTGAAGAGGGACACTGCTTAGGAGGGGGCATTGCTTAGGACAGGACACTGCTGAAGAGGGACACTGCTTAAGAGGGACATTGCTGAAGAGGGGACACTGCTTAGGAGGGGACACTGCTGAAGAGGGGACATTGCTTAGGAGGGGACACTGCTGAAGAGGGGACACTGCTGAAGAGGGGACATTGCTTAGGAGGGGACACTGCTGAAGAGGGGACACTGCTGAAGAGGGGACATTGCTTAGGAGGGGACACTGCTGAAGAGGGGACATTGCTTAGGAGGGGACACTGCTGAAGAGGGGACATTGCTTAGGAGGGGACACTGCTTAGGAGGGGGCATTGCTTAGGAGAGGACACTGCTGAAGAGGGACACTGCTGAAGAGGGGACACTGCTTAGGAGGGGACACTGCTGAAGAGGGGACATTGTACAGAGATGGTGAGTGCCAGGCAGGAAAGAGACTTGCTCTTCAGACACAATGCCCCCCTCTACACACACACACACACACACACCACCCTTCAGCACCATCAGACACACACACCACCCTTCAGCGCCATAAGACACACACACACACACACACACACACACCACCCTTCAGCGGCATCAGACAGACACACACCACCCTTCAGCGCCATAAGACACACAGACCACCCTTCAGCGCTGTCACACCACACACACACACACACACACCACCCTTCAGCGCCATCAGACGCACACACGCCACCCTTCAGCGCCCTAAGACACACACACACCACCCTTCAGTGCTGTCAGACACACACATACACACACACCACCCTTCAGCGTTGCAGACACACACACACCACCCTGCCGACAGACAAACACACGCACACACACACACACCACCCTTCAGTGCAGTCACACACACACACACACACACACACACACACCACCCTTCAGTGCAGTCACACACACACACACACACACACACACCCCTTCAGCGCCTCCTCTGCAGACCGAGCTTCAGATGTTGGCACCGTCGCCAGGGACAGCAGACACTAGTCAGCACAGACATGTCACTTCCCCGCTACAGACATGTCACTTCCCCGCTACAGACATGTCACTTCCCCGATACAGACATGTCACTTCCCCGCTACAGACATGTCACTTCCCCGCTACAGACATGTCACTTCCCCGATACAGACATGTCACTTCCCCGCTACTAATTAGGCGTTTCAGCCCAGAGATTTAAAAATGTGCAAACACACCAAGCAGACACAGGAAAGGAACTGCAGAGTTTTGAAATGTCTGAAATTGAAGAAATGTCTGAAAAAAAACAGCAATG
>CM050220.1:965000-970000 GCA_027475355.1 Coilia nasus | reverse complement strand
ACACACCCTGTTATTAAACAATAGCCAACTATCACACACACACACACACACACACACACACACACACACACACCCTGAGAGCAGTAGACACTGGGGGATAGAGGGAAAAGGAAGAAGGGAATAAAGACAGAGGAGAGAGAGAGAGAGAGAGAGAGAGAGAAAGAGAGAGAGGCTTAACACTCCTTTATAAACTCATTTTTACACACTTCTCATACGCACTATTACACATCATGAATACAGTACTATTACACACTAACCCAAACCGCTGACCTACAAGCCTAAATCCCCATTATGACATCATCATTACACACTAAGGCCCTGTCCAAGTGGAGAGATCCGAATACGCCTGCTTGGAATGGAGGATAGGCATTCCATTGCTATGGCACCGAGGAAAGTTTATGCTCGAGACCCCAAAAACCAAAACATGGCAGGCGAAATGGCGACGACGATGATGATGATTGTGATGCAGATGCTTTCGATGTACAGTGTACTCCTTCAACTGCAGATGAACGTTATTATGTTGTATACTGCATGCCGGGCATTACTACAATGGAGGAGGCGAATGTTGTACTTGTTAAATCGTACTAAAACCTGCAACAATCTTGCTAACAGAACTGCTACTGTAACTGCTCTTTTACTTCAGCGAGCGATAGAACTTTGAGGTACACTGGAGTTTGGCGGGACTGGAGTGACGTAACAATCACAACATTTCAGAATTTTTGATAGCAGACATTTCTAAAAACGACAGTGTGGACGGAGATTGTTTTTACTACGGATAAGCGAATTTGTATTTATTCGCATTAATGTGGACATACCCCTAACTCAAACCCTTGACCAACAGGCTTACATCCTTATTATGACATCATCATTACACACTAACTCAAACCCCCGACCAATAAGCTTACATCCTTATTATGACATCATCATTACACACTCAAACCCCCGACCAATAGGCTAACATCCTTATTATGACATCATCATTACACACTCAAACCCCTGACCACCCCCGGCACATCTATTCACCTCCCACTTGTAACAGGGCTGAAGGGGGAGAGAGAGAGAGAGAGAGAGAGAGAGAGAGAGAGAGAGAGAGAGAGAGATAGAGCGAGAGAGAGAGACAGCGAGAGAGAGAGACAGAGACAGAGACAGAGGGGGATGTGTCTGTGACTGAGGGGAATATGTCCTGAGTATTTCCTTCCTATGGACACAGCTAGCTACACTTCAGCAGGTAGCTCCTGTGCATCCACGCCAGTGATTACCATGAAGCTACACACCTGAGGTAAAAAATAGCCCGTAAAACTGTAAGTATGTTTACAAATCTTGTGTAAATCTATTAGTATGTATTTTATAAAACCTACAGGGCCACACACTATCTGCAAAGGCTCCTATCAGAAACATGTGAGCGTGTCTGTCTGAGCACACGCACATCAACAATAATGTGCCTGTACCGCCCTCTAGTGGAGACTCGCTGGTAATGCCACCCTTATTACTGAATGGTACAGCAGTGCATTTACACGTCCACCAGAAACCAGAAGAAGCAGCCAGGACAGGAAGCAGCCAGGACAGGAACCCGCCGTGCTGTCATGTGCAGAGTGACTGAAACACCACTGACGATTCTCATGACAATCTGCAGCTAGAACCAGTACTGGTGAAATGATGCTTATGATGCTTTGACTTGAGCTGTCAATCACGGCTTCAGAAAGTATAAAACCTTGCTACATATTTTATCCAACCATTCACCCATCTACACACTAATCAGCAGACAGGTAGATGAACTAATTAGTGACATCACCTGCGTTGTGTGAAGAGTGCCCCAGTGTGGTAATGCCCCAGTGTGTTAATGCCCCAGTGTGTCTTAATGCCCCAGTGTGGTAATGCCCCAGTGTGGTAATGCCCCAGTGTGTTAATGCCCCAGTGTGGTAATGCCCCAGTGTGTTAATGCCCCAGTGTGTCTTAATGCCCCAGTGTGGTAATGCCCCAGTGTGGTAATGCCCCAGTGTGTCTTAATGCCCCAGTGTGGTAATGCCCCAGTGTGTTAATGCCCCAGTGTGGTAATGCCCCAGTGTGTCTTAATGCCCCAGTGTGTTAATGCCCCAGTGTGTCTTAATGTCCCAGTGTGAAAAATGCCCCAGTGTGTTAATGCCCCAGTGTGTCTTAATGCCCCAGTGTGTTAATGCCCCAGTGTGTCTTAATGCCCCAGTGTGAAAAATGCCCCAGTGTGTTAATGCCCCAGTGTGTCTTAATGTCCCAGTGTGTTAATGCCCCAGTGTGTTAATGCCCCAGTGTGTCTTACAGTTTTTGCCCACTGCTTGAACGCAATAGACATATGCTTAAACCAAAGTAACATAACTTGAAGTTGTGTTACCATGCCTTAAACACAGTGTAACCATACCTTAAACAAAAGCGCTGCTTTACACTTCAGTTGCAATTCTGGAACACACTTGCTCCTTTTTGCAAAACACTTGCTCCTGCACACTACACACTATTTCATACATAAGACACTTCGTTCAAAAATGAAATACCGATGTATCATTTTCAAAACACATCTATTCAAAATACAAAAAACAGTGTTTTATATAAAGTAGACTAGTGTGTTGGTGCTGATGTGACAGTGTTTTCATAAGATACAAGTGTGTGCAATTTTGTCATGAGAGTGACATTTTGGTGAAGGATTGTTAGGTTTTGATTGCAGAGTTTCAATTTGACACAGTAGATGTGAATGGTTTATTTCCAAGTGTTGTGTCCTATGTGCTTGTGTGCTCGCTGTGTGAGTTTTGGCACAGCGAGCCAAGTTTTGCAAAATGTGTTTAAGCAATGGGCAAAAACTGTAATGCCCCAGTGTGAAAATGCTCCAGTGTGTTAACACCCCAGCGTGTCTTAATGCCCCAGTGTGAAAAGTGCCCCAGTGTATAGAGTCCCCCAGTGTGTTAATGCCCCAGTGCATCTTAATGCCCCAGCGTGTCTTAATGCTCCGCTATCATCCAGTGCTCCCACACAGAGCTGTCCCGTCGCTACACAGATCCTCATTCTTCAGTGGCGCTTTAAAAAGCTTAGTGGAGCTTTTTGTTACCACTCACCACTCATGGCACCATCCTCACACACACACACACACACACACACACACTGAGGTACCCTAAGCATGCTACCGTCCCCACACACACACACACACACACACACACACACACACACACACACACTGAGGCACCCTGAGCATGGTACCATCTCCACACACACACACACACTGAGGTACCCTGAGCATGGTACCGTCCCCCACACACACACACACACACACACACACACACACTGAGGTACCCTGAGAATGGTACCCGTCCCCACACACACACACACACACACACACACACACACACACACACACACACACACACACACTGAGGTACCCTGAGCATGCTACCGTCCCAACACACACACACACACACACACACACACACTGAGGTACCCTGAGCATGTTACTGTCCCCACACACACACACACACACACACTGGTACCGTCCCCACACACTGCCCCCCAGGGGGCCTGTTGGGCTGCCCCCACTCACACGTGTGATGGGTTAAATGCAGAGTGGAAATTTCGTAGTGTGTGCTGTGTGTGTGTGTGTGTGTTAGTTCGTAGTGTGCGCTGTGTGTGTGTGTGTGTGTGTGTTCGTAGTGTGTGCTGTGTGTTCACAAAATGGGAATCACTTCACTTTGACCCATCCATCAACCCATCCACTTCTGCAGCAGTCACCCTGGCTCACCTGTAGCAGTCACCCTGGCTCACCTGCAGCAGTCACCCTGGCTCACCTGTAGTGGGGAAGCTGCCTTTGGACACTGCTGTCCAGTCACACTGGACCGGAGGAGGGAGCCCCAGTGCCGATGCCCCAGACTGAAGGGGGTGAGTCTCAGTGCTGATGCCCCAGACTGAAGGGGGTGAGTCTCAGTGCTGATGCCCCAGACTGAAGGGGTGAGTCTCAGTGCTGATGCCCCAGACTGAAGGAGGGAGCCCCAGTGCCGATGCCCCAGACTGAAGGGGGTGAGCCCCAGTGCTGATGCCCCAGACTGAAGGGGGTGAGTCTCAGTGCTGATGCCCCAGACTGAAGGGGGTGAGTCTGTGCTGATGCCCCAGACTGAAGGGGGTGAGCCCCAGTGCTGATGCCCCAGACTGAAGGGGGTGAGTCTCAGTGCTGATGCCCCAGACCGGAGGAGGGAGCCCCAGTGCTGATGCCCCAGACTGAAGGGGGTGAGTCTCAGTGCTGATGCCCCAGACTGAAGGGGGTGAGTCTGTGCTGATGCCCCAGACTGAAGGGGGTGAGCCCCAGTGCTGATGCCCCAGACTGAAGGGGGTGAGTCTCAGTGCTGATGCCCCAGACCGGAGGAGGGAGCCCCAGTGCCGATGCCCCAGACTGAAGGGGGTGAGTCTCAGTGCCGATGCCCCAGACTGAAGGGGGTGAGTCTCAGTGCTGATGCCCCAGACTGAAGGGGGTGAGTCTCAGTGCTGATGCCCCAGACTGAAGGGGGTGAGTCTGTGCTGATGCCCCAGACTGAAGGGGATGAGTCTGTGCTGATGCGTCCAACCCCACACCACCACTGCACCTCTGAGACCCACACACAGCCAGGAGAGGGATGGACTCAGTCACCTGCAACAACACAAAGACCACAGTTAGACTTTCTCAATCACTGTCAATACCTTTGACCTAAGTTTAATCATAAATCCCACCCATGACACAGAACAAACCTAAAACAATAATAGACCTGAAAAATTGATAATGATGGGGGAGTGAGAGACGCCACTATAAGATTAGTACTACTTCTATTGGTTTAGACTGATGCAGAAGATTAGTACTACTTCCACTGGTTTAGAGTGCTGCTACTATAAGACTAGTAGTACTTCCACTGGTTTAGACTGATGCAGCAGACTAGTGCTACTTCCACTGGTTCAAATTGTACGACAACACAAGCACCTCAACACGTAGAGACCCTTTGACTGCAATACCACAAATAACC
>CM050220.1:937500-947500 GCA_027475355.1 Coilia nasus | reverse complement strand
CAAACGCCTAACACATGCATGCACACATACACATACAATGGAGAGAGAGAGAGAGAGAGAGAGGAGACGCAAAGTGCTTCATAAATTACATCATACATCCATCAAGAAAAACACAGACAAAAAACAGACCGTGGCAGTGTGAAAGAGACAGAGAGAGAGGGAGGGAGCGAGCGAGAGAAAGAGAGAGAGAGGGAGGAAGAGAGTGAGAGACAGAGAGAGAGAGAGAGAGAAAGAGAGAACCTGAGATTAGAGAAAGCCCTATAAACTAGAGAGACACAGAGGCTGCTTTAGCATTGTATTCGTGTTGCAGTAACGTTGCTGGAAGGTTGCTGGAGCGTTGCTGGAGCTTTGCAGTAGCATAACAGTAGCGTTGCAGTAGCATTGCTGGAGCTTTGCAGTAGAATTACAGTAGCGTTGCAGTAGCGTTGCAGTAGCGTAACAGTAGCGTTGCTGGAGTGTGTCCATATTGAGTGGTCCACAGCAGCCTCTCCTCTCGGCCCCCATGATGCATCTCTCTGGCCCCACGATGCATCTCTCTGGCCCAAGGGCAGTTTGGGGTCAGCTGACTTAATTAGCCCCCACAGGGTCATGGCTGGGGGTCACGGAGAGGTCAGGGGTTGGGGAGGGGGGTTAATTAGTATTTGGACATCTAAGCCAACCTCGCTGGCTAACGTCAGCCTTGCTGGCTAATGTACGTGTGCCACAGAGAGAGAGAAACATTTGGACCTAAACATGTCAAATCATCACCTTTACCAAATAATCCCATTCTGTATGCTGAAATCCTCACCTTTACCAAACACTCCCATTCTGTATGCTGAAATCCTCACCTTTACCAAATAATCCCATTCTGTATGCTGAAATCCTCACCTTTACCAAATAATCCCATTCTGTATGCTGAAATCCTCACCTTTACCAAATAATCCCATTCTGTATGCTGAAATCCTCACCTTTACCAAATAATCCCATTCTGTATGCTGAAATCCTCACCTTTACCAAATAATCCCATTCTGTATGCTGAAACCAGGGACCTCAGTTTCCCGCAGCACTGTTCTGTATCGCATGTCATACACTGGTCGACTGCTAGAGACGCCTCAGGCAATCAGCCTGTGAATATTCAGCTTGTGATTAGAGCTGGACAGTAAATAGATCTGTCATCCAAATCTAAACAGTTTGAATGGTCACAACTAGGTCACCGCAAGATAAATCTTGCAGCTTATAACTGCCTGAAGTTAATTAAGTTAATCTCATGCGCTAGACACACTACTGCGCTAGGCCCTCCAGAAATGGCCCGGTTTAAAGCAAAATCTGGAACACCATATCTACAGCTGGACTTTATTGTTATTTAATTTATGATGTTTTTGTTTATTTTTGTCTTAATTTATGTCACAAATTGCTGAAACACCTGTCAGAAAAACTGCAATTAGACATTTTGCCTAAATTGTGCAGCCCTAGTTGTTATGACATCACCCTCGACATCCTCTTCTGTCTGCAGTGTGTTTTAAATGAGAAATGGGCGAAGCGCTCACGATTCACAACACAACTTAAGAACTACAGTTCCCATCATGCACCAGTTCACTCAGCTGCTCTGCAGGTCGTGTATGCAGTGTTGAGCTCAGGGCTGTGCTAATGCAGTGTTTCTCACACACTGACGAGACTGTTGCAGCCTGCCATAGTCTAATTTGCCCCACCATAGTCAAATTTGCCCCCCCATACTCTAATTTACCCTGCCATAGTCTAATTTGCCCTGCCATAGTCTAATTTACCCCGCCATGTTTATATTATTCTGCATCTCCATCTCATGCGCTAGACACACACACCCTCCAGAAACGGCCCGCCATAGTCTAATTCACCCCGCCATAGTCTACCATAGTCTAAATCACCCCGCCATAGTCTAATTCACCCCGCCATAGTCTACCATAGTCTAAATCACCCCGCCATAGTCTACCATAGTCTAATTCACCCCGCCATAGTCTAAATCACCCCGCCATAGTCTACCATAGTCTAATTCACCCCGCCATAGTCTACCATAGTCTAATTCACCCCGCCGTAGTCTATTTTTTTATATTGTTTGCATTACTTTTAATTACTTCATTTCATTAAGAAATCAGGAAAACTAACTCAGGCCTGCTTTTGTGTAGAAAAAAACAACATGAACCTGCAGCATTGCTCTGCACATCCTCAGAGGCTCCTCTATTCACACACACACACACACACACGCACACACACATGATGAAAGATGGTGTGTCTGTGTGCCATTCCGAAACAGCTGTGGATTAGTTACATGACAAAGAGAAAAAATATATTTTACCAACGTTTTCCTTCAATGTTTGACATGAACATGAACACAGGCCTAAGTAATGTGTGTTAAGCACAGGGCTGTGCTAGTGTGTGTGTGTGTATGTGTGCGTGTGTGTGTGCCCTGGGCCTCACTGGCAGGTGGAGTGTGTGACACCCAGTCACCCGCAGAAAACACACATCTGCAGCCCTGCAGGTGGCACCAGGCTTGACTGACACACACACACGCGCGCACACGCGCGCACACGGACACACACACACGCACACACGGACACACACACATGCGCACACGGACACACACACATATGCGCACACACGGACACACACACACGCGCACACGGACACACACACACACACATATGCACACACGCACACGGACACACACACATATGCACACAGGGACACACACACACACGCACACACGGACACACACACACACACACACACACGCACACGGACACACACACACGCGCACACGGACACACACACACACACACACACACACACGGACACACACACATATGCACACACGGACACACACACATATGCGCACACACGGACACACACACACGCGCGCACACGGACACACACACATGCGCACACACGGACACACACACAAACACATGATGTGTCGCAACATAACTTTCTTACAGTGTGATGTGGATACACACACACAACGTCACGCAACCTAACATTCTTATAATGTGATCTGGATACACACACACACACACTCACATACACAACCCCACTGTGCTGAACTGTGTTTGACTGATCTCCCCCAAAAATGCCGGTTGCTTTTTATAGCTCTGGTGCATGTTAACTTCTATCATCTCCATTCATTCAGTTAGTCACTCATTTATTCCGACTGAGGCATTCTCACATGCATTTATTTCGACTGAGGCATTCTCACACGCATTTATTCCGACCGAGGCATTCTCACACGCATTTGTTCCGACCGAGGCATTCTCACACGCATTTATTCCGACCGAGGCATTCTCACACGCATTTATTCCGACCGAGGCATTCTGAGGCATTCTCACATGCATTTATTCCGACCGAGGCATTCTCACACGCATTTATTCCGACCGAGGCATTCTCACACGCATTTATTCCGACCGAGGCATTCTGAGGCATTCTCACCTGCATTTATTCCGACCGAGGCATTCTCACATGCATTTATTCCGACTGAGGCATTCTCACACATGCATTTATTCCGACTGAGGCATTCTCACACATGCATTTATTCCGACTGAGGCATTCTGAGGCATTCTCACACATGCATTTATTCCGACCGAGGCATTCTCACACATGCATTTATTCTGACTGAGGCATTCTCACATGCATTTATTCCGACCGAGGCATTCTCACACATGCATTTATTCTGACTGAGGCATTCCAAGGCATTCTGGGAGCTTTGCAGGAACCAGGACGGGCAGAGTGGCACGGGGCATGGGGATATCAGCAGAGCAGGAGTGTGTACAAAAGCAGGATCATCCCCCATCTAACCTGGAGCAGTGTAAGAGTGATCATATCCATCTAACCTGGAGCAGTGTGTGTGAAAGGGGGATCCTCCCCCATCTAACCTGCAGGATTATCACGGTTAGGGGATGCTCTGTGTTATTATGTTATTGTGTTATTATCAACACAAATGTACTTTGTAGTGTGTTCTTCCCGGACTGCCGTGACAGGACTGCCTGCCTGAACGTCCTTGAAGCACACTTACCCTGCATCCTGGTGTGTATGCAGACTGATTCGCTGCTCGCGAGTGACTGAGGATAGCATGAGGCAGGCTCATTAAGACTTATTAAGAGTGACTGAGGATAGCATGAGGCAGGCTTATTAAGAGTGACTGAGGATAGTATGAGGCAGGCTTATTAAGAGTGATTGAGGATAATATGAGGCAGGCTTATTAAGAGTGATTGAGGTAATATGAGGCAGGCTCATTAATAGTGATTAAGATAATATGAGGCAGGCTTATTAAGAGTGACTGAGGTAATATGAGGCAGGCTTATTAAGAGTGATTGAGGATAGCATGAGGCAGGCAAGGCCAGGCTAGAAGCATGCGCACGCAAACTACAGCCACAAATTTCATTTCAGCCAATAATTCTCCTAAAATCACTGCAGCATTGTAACACTATTCAGTGCAATAATGGATTGTTAGTTAAGGATTGTGTGTTTAGTTTTAAATGTGTGTTTTGCTAGCGATCATAATAGACTGGGCACTGCGCGGGCGATCATATTAGCACTGCGCTGGCGATCGTATTAGACTGGGCACTGCGCTAGCGATTATATTAGCAAGCGGCACTGTGCTGTTGATCATATTAGCACTGCGCTGGCGATCATATTAGACTGGGCACTGCGCTAGCGATTATATTAGCAGGCAGCACTGTGCTGTTGATCATATTAGCACTGCGCTGGCGATCGTATTAGACTGGGCACTGCACTGGCGATCGTATTAGACTGGGCACTGTGCTAGCGATTATATTAGCAGGCAGCACTGTGCTGTTGATCATATTAGCACTGCGCTGGCGATCGTATTAGACTGGGCACTGTGCTAGCGATCGTATTAGACTGGGCACTGCACTGGCGATCGTATTAGACTGGGCACTGTGCTAGCGATTTTATTAGCAGGCAGCACTGTGCTGTTGATCATATTAGCACTGCGCTGGCGATCGTATTAGACTGGGCACTGTGCTAGCGATCGTATTAGACTGGGCACTGTGCTGGCGATCGTATTAGACTGGGCACTGTGCTAGCGATTATATTAGCAGGCGGCACTGTGCTGTTGATCATATTAGCACTGCGCTAGCGATCATATTAGACTGGGCACTGCGCTGGCGATCGTATTAGACTGGGCACTGTGCTGTTGATCATATTAGCTCTGCGCTGGCGATCGTATTAGACTGGGCACTGTGCTGTTGATCATATTAGCACTGCGCTGGCGATCGTATTAGACTGGGCACTGTGCTAGCGATTATATTAGCAGGCGGCACTGTGCTGTTGATCATATTAGCACTGCGCTGGCGATCGTATTAGACTGGGCACTGTGCTAGCGATTATATTAGCAGGCGGCACTGTGCTGTTGATCATATTAGCACTGCGCTGGCAATCGATATCTAATTAGGAGCCATTAGGTCACACTGCCTCTGGGCCTCCACTTCCCAGCATCCCTCACTCCCTCCCTTTGCTCATTTTCACATGCTCATACACGTGTCTGTGTGTGTGTGTGTGTGTGTCTGTGTGTCTGTGTGTGTGTGTGTGTGTGTCCGTGTGTTTGTGTGTCTGGATAAGAGAGAGAGGAATGGCTGTGTGTGTGTGTGTGTGTGTGTGTGTGTGTGTCTGTGTGGATAAGAGAGAGGACTGGCGGTTTGTGTGTATGTGTCTGGATAAGAAAGAGAGGGATGGCTGTGTGTGTGTGTGTGTGTGTGTGTGTCTGGATAAGAACGAGAGGGATGGCTGTGTGTGTGTGTGTGTGTGTCTGGATAAGAGGGATGACTGTGTGTCCACAATAATCAATTCTGTCCCGGGCTACTCGGGCCGCGCTTCTGTGAAATAGGGCTGGACACAGCATGCACACATGCGTACGCACACACACACACACACACACACACACACACCCCTGTGTGCCCTACTTACCCCGTGTGCTCACGGCCAGGCCGTCCTGTAAATGATGACGCACGTCACTGTTCATCTCCTTTGGCCAACAGGCAAATGCACACACACACACACACACACACACACACACACACACACACACACACATATATATACACGTCAGTGTTTCCCACACATTGATGAGACTGTGGCGGCCAGCCGTACTCTAATTTGCCCCTTCATAGTCTAGTTTGCCCCTCCGTAGTCTAATTTGCCCCGCCGTAGTCTAAATATGGAACGGGAAAATATATTTCCGCCATACCAATGCATACTGACAATTCAGCCAGTCTCTTTTGTTTGCATTACTTTTAATTACTTCAGCTCATTAAACATTCTGTATACATTATTTCAGGCCTGTTTTGGTGTAGAAAAAGTTAACATGAAACATAAAATCTGCAGCATTGCTCTGCACGCCCTCGGAGGCTCCTCCACACACACATGCTCACACAAACACACTCACACACACACACGCACACATACACACACACACACACACACGCACACACATGCACACGCATACACACACACAGACACACACACACAAACACACACACACACACACACACACTCACACACACACACATACACACACACACACACACGCACACATACACATACACGCACACATACACATACACACACACACACACATGCACATGCACACGCATACACACACACAGACACACACACACAAACACACACACACACACACACACACACAAACACACACACACACACACACACACACACACACACCCACAAACACACACACACACTCACACACACACACACACACACACACACACACTCACACACACACACACATGCACACGCATACACACACACAGACACACACACACAAACACACACACACACATACACACACCCACAAACACACACACACACTCACACACACACACACACACACAGTGAAAGATGGTGCGTCTCTGGGCCGCTACGAAGCAGCTATAAATTAGTTACAGAATGACAAAGATGTCGCCTATTACTGACTCTTACTCTGAGCTCAAGACTATCAGAAACATCTAGTCTGGTGTTCTACATTTACCAAAAATCTGACTTAATGCAAAACCGTTGGCATAAATAAATCCAGTAACAGAGAAAGTAACCGACGTTTTCCTTCAGTCTTTGACTTTAACTAGCATGTTTAATATTTAGCTTGTTTAATTAGCTAGAGGATTAAAGTGGTCACTTACTGTAGAAAACTCCTCTCTTGAAACAAACAAATAATAAAAATAGGATTTCTGCACATCGATTAGAGTCAGAGTCAGATGAGTCTTTATTCCAGGCACATGCAGAGGTCATGTTGGCTGTGTAAGAGCATTATAACCAGAAACATCTTAATAGGCTACCCAGAGTAGCCCATAACATAGGCCTACACACACACTCACACCTAAATACCTGAAGTAATGCATAACATAGGCATAAATGTAAACATTACAGTATGACAACCCCAACATACACACAAACACACACACACACACACACACACACACCTAAATACCCGTGGTAGCCTATAACACAGACCTACATATAAACATTACACTATGACGACCCCAACACACACACAAACACACACACACACACACACCTAAATACCCGTGGTAGCCTATAACACAGACCTACATATAAATATTACACTATGACGACCCCAACACACACACACACACAAACACACACACACACACACCTAAATACCCGTGGTAGCCTATAACACAGACCTACATATAAACATTACAGTATGACAACCCCAACACACACACACACACACACACACACACACACACACACCTAAATACCCGTGGTAGCCTATAACACAGACCTACATATAAATATTACACTATGACGACCCCAACACACACACACACACACACACACCTAAATACCCGTGGTAGCCTATAACACAGACCTACATATAAACATTACACTATGACGACCCCAACACACACACAAACACACACACACACACACACCTAAATACCCGTGGTAGCCTATAACACAGACCTACATATAAATATTACACTATGACGACCCCAACACACACACACACACACACACACACACACACACACCTAAATACCCGTGGTAGCCTATAACACAGACCTACATATAAACATTACACTATGACCCCAACACACACACACACACACACACACACACACACACACCTAAATACCCGTGGTAGCCTATAACACAGACCTACATATAAACATTACACTATGACGACCCCAACACACACACAAACACACACACACACACACACCTAAATACCCGTGGTAGCCTATAACACAGAACTACATATAAACATTACACTATGACCCCAACACACACACACACACACACACACACACACCTAAATACCCGTGGTAGCCTATAACACAGACCTACATATAAATATTACACTATGACGACCCCAACACACACACACACACACACACACACACACACACACACACACCTAAATACCCGTGGTAGCCTATAACACAGACCTACATATAAACATTACACTATGACGACCCCAACACACACACAAACACACACACACACACACACCTAAATACCCGTGGTAGCCTATAACACAGACCTACATATAAACATTACACTATGACCCCAACACACACACACACACACACACACACACACCTAAATACCCGTGGTAGCCTATAACACAGACCTACATATAAACATTACACTATGACGACCCCAACACACACACACGCACACACACACCTAAATACCCGTGGTAGCCTATAACACAGACCTACATATAAACATTACACTATGACGACCCCAACAGCACCTTTCCCCCAAAACACTCCTGTGGGAAACCCTGGTCACAAGCAAATCGCCCAATTACTGCACAAGCAAATCGCCCAATTACTGCACAAGCAAATCGCCCAATTACTACACAAGCAAATCGCCCAATTACTACACAAGCAAATCGCCCAATTACTGCACAAGCAAATCGCCCAATTACTGCACAAGCAAATCGCCCAATTACTACACAAGCAAGCTCATTTGGACACAAAGCATGCACTCTCCTCTCTTCTCACTCGGAAGCCCCTGGCTAAACCACACACTCACACAGCACTGAACCGTACACACATCACACACACACACTCAGCACTGAACCGTACACACATCACACACACACACACTCAGCACTGAACCACCCGCACCTTACACACACTCACACAGCACTAAACCACCCGCACATCACACACACACACTCAGCACTGAACCGACCACACATCACACACACACACACACAGCACTGAACCGTACGCACATCACACACACACACTCAGCACTGAACCACCCGCACCTTACACACACACACTCAGCACGGAACCACCCACACATTACACGCTCCATAGGACAAAACAGCTAACACACACTCTACTTACATACATGATTTTATTCAGTAAATAGTGCTACTTTGTGATACTTATGCTGCTTTGCACCTATAATGCTACTTTGCACCATATCACATCAAATTCTATTTGGTGCAAGAACAACCCTCATATTTATAGAAATGACAGATAAACCTTGTTAGTTCTCTGGTGATGAAAATTCTTCCCACAAACTCTACTGAGCAGCAGGCTTGATGTAGGTGCATCATGGGAGTTTGAGTCTCCAATGGATGCTTTGTAACGACATGTTTTAAACCCTCCGACAGCAACACATTAGCTCAGAGCACCACAGCCCGCCTTATTCCCATAAATCTCCCGCCTCTGTGTGTGTGTGTGTGTGTGTGTGTGTGTGTGTGTGTGTGTGTGAGTGTGTGTGTGCGTGTCTGTGTGTGTGTGTGTGTCTAGGTGTATGCATGCGTGTGTGTGTGTCTGTGTGTGTGTGTGTGTCTAGGTGTATGCATGTGTTTGCATGTGTGTGTGTGTGCGTGTGCGTGTGTGTGTCTATGTGTGTCTGTGTGTGTGTGTGTCTAGGTGTATGCATGTGTGCATGTGTGTATGTGTGTGTGCGTGTGTGTGTGTGTGTGTGTGTGCGAACCACGACATCACAGAAGAGCAATCTC
>CM050220.1:927500-932500 GCA_027475355.1 Coilia nasus | reverse complement strand
CACCCCAACCACACATCTGCCAAGGAACTGTTTGAGATGTGTGTTTTCACCTGACATATTAGGTCCCCACCACAACCACCCACCCCCCACTGACTGAAGTTTAGTCTAAGGGCGCCTACCACTTCCATTGTTAGGTCCCCACTGGTAGCCTTTGAAACACACAGTGATGTAATGTTTTGATATGCAAATTGATGACATCATAGGTCCCCACCAGCACCCCTTTCAAACACACACAATATTAATTTGCATATCATTTTAATATAACGTCACAAGTCCCCAGGGGAGTCATCTACCTGACATGTCCCCAGCAGTTGGTGAAAAGTCAGGTCAGTCTTCTGTGGGTCTTGCTTAAACTTTCAAGTGATGGCTGTTCTGACAGAAGCAGATGGAGTGTGGATCAGTTTCTGCCTTGTCTGTAAACCATTCAGAAAGGGTGGTTCCCACCAGGCTGCATCCTGTCATGTGTCCCTACCAGGTAGCAAAGACCTGTATGTGTGTGTGCGCGTGTGTGTGTGTGTGTGTGTGTGTGTGTGTGTGTGTGTGTTTATGTGTGTGTGTGTGTGTGTTTATGTGTGTGTGTGTGTGTGTATGTGTGTGTGTTTATGTGTGTGTGTGTGTGTGTGTGTGTGTGTGTTTATGTGTGTGTGTGTGTGTGTGTGTGTGTGTTTATGTGTGTGTGTGTGTGTGTGTGTGTGTTAGGGGTGCAACGGATCAGTGTGTCCACGGTTCGGTTCGGTCCACGATTTGTGGGCCACGGTTTCGGATACGGTTGGGATGCAGCAGGGTTTTCCAAACTGTGGTGTGTGCACCACTGGGGGTGTGCAAAGTGAAAAGAGCAAGGGCAGATACATGTGTTTTTACTACAGTGTTAATAAACATTAAATAATTCGATGCAATAGTTGTCTGTATTTTGGTTGAAGAGATAGTATCTTTACGTTTTGCCCCCTTTGGCTGCCCACGCCCCTGCTGAAGTTCCAGTGCACAGAAGCTGCGAGAGAAGGGGGCGCGGGGGACAGTTCACCTCTGCGTCTCTCAAATGCAATGCACAAGTGGGCAATACTCTGCAATTAATGAGCGAAGTCAGTCACACATAAGCTTCCTTCCCAATAACGCACATTTTATTCCTACCATTATATTTACAGGTTTATAATTCCTGCACATCTTTTGTTTGCAGACCGTGCGTTGCTTGTTTACCGTCTTGTTTCCTTGGTCATCATATTCTACGCTGAAACCAAAATGTTCCCACACCGCGGATTTCAGAGACGATGGTGCCTCTTCAAACTTGGGTCTCGTGTCTTCTCCTACACTTGCCATGTTTTCTGCGCTCAAAACTTTGTCTCGCATACACGTGTCTCTTCCCCAGCGTCTGTGTCGGAGCGCTGATAGGTTGAAGGCAAGCTTGGGAAAATTCTCATTGGCTCTTGCGTCTTTGAAGGCGGTACTGAAGAGAAACTATTCCCCCGGATCCTAAACACCCTTGCGCGTCGTACGCTACACAGAATGCATAAGCAATGACTTTCTATTAAACAAGCAAGTTTAATATCTCGCGTATCCGAAATCCGATCCGATCCACAGAATGAACCGAACCGTGCTAAACGAACCGAACGGATTCGAATACAATCCGAAACCGTAGCACCCCTAGTGTGTGTGTTTATGTGTGTGTGTGTTTATGTGTGTGTGTGTTTGTGTGTGTGCAGACACACACACACACACACACGTCAGTACCAATGGACCAGCAGACACACACACACTAACAACACACTACAATATGCTCACACACTAATGCCCAAAATACATGCAAGCAGAATGTACCGCTTTCTCTCCGCTTTCTCTCCGCTTGCTCCGCTTTGAGTGGGCATGTGCTGAACGTCAGCTGAAGAGATATGAAGCTTAAAAGGCTTCTGGCATGTCAATATAATGTTAACCAATGGCACTGTACGTCCCACTGTACTGTACGTCCAACGTAAATGTTTATCTCTCCACCTGCCGCTGACTTCAGTCACCCAATCACACTAAAGCCCTCAGGGGCCATGAGGCCGGACTGGGCGTTGTTGTGTGGACCAGCGCAGGGACAGTGGGACAGCTAGTACCCAGGAGATTATGCAGCCTTCTAAGGGCCTCATGACGCTGGAGATTATGCAGCCTTCTAAGGGCCTCATGACGCTGGAGATTATGCAGCCTTCTAAGGGCCTCATGACACTGGAGATTATGCAGCCTTCTAAGGGCTTCATGACGCTGGAGATTATGCAGCCTTCTAAGGGCCTCATGACGCTGGAGATTATGCAGTCTTCTAAGGGCCCTCTTTACTACCCAGGAGATTATGCAGCCTTCTAAGGGCCCTCATTAGTACACAGGAGATTATGCAGCCTTCTAAGGGCCTCATGACGCTGGAGATTATGCAGCCTTCTAAGGGCCTCATGACGCTGGAGATTATGCAGCCTTCTAAGGGCCTCATGACACTGGAGATTATGCAGCCTTCTAAGGGCCCTCATTAGTACCCAGGAGATTATGCAGCCTTCTAAGGGCCTCATGACGCTGGAGATTATGCAGCCTTCTAAGAGCCTCATGACGCTGGAGATTATGCAGCCTTCTAAGAGCCCTCATTAGTACCCAGGAGATTATGCAGCCTTCTAAGGGCCCTCAGAGGACCCAGGAGAGTCCGCTGCCTTTGTCCCTCCGCAGCATGGAACAGGAGACGCTTCCTGTCTCCCAGACAGCGGAATGATCTGGAACAATCTCCGCACAGAGGAACAATGGCCCCGATGAGCGAGAGGAGAGACTTACCTCAATAGTTCCATATGGAATGTGGAACAGACACACACACACACCCTGCTGAAAGAGGTGACAGCACGCTGATTTCAACTGACACACCCATAGCTAGCTCATCACACGTCATGTCATGTCATCACCTGTTTGTCCCTAAAACACACACATCTGCCGAGAGGCCTGACAGCACAGTGTGTGTGTGTATCACAATGAGTGTGTGTGCCACAGTGAGTGTGTGAGTGTGTGTGCCACAGTGAGTGTGTGAGTGTGTGTCAGCTTCGGCATGGAAAGTGACTGAAGGGCTAAAAATAAGTGTGTATTGTTCCCTAATTTAGCGAGTACACACACCGGTCCCTTGTTTTGCTTGGGAATAACAGAGTGCCAAGCCAGCAGCCCTCGGGCGGCTCTACCTAACACACACACACACACACACACACATACACAAAGACACACACACCTTTCTACCTTAGCCACACACACACACACACACACACACAAACACACACACCTCTCTACCTTAGCCACCCACACACACACGCAGCTCTACCTCTCTACCTCACACACACACACATGTGCAGCACCAGAGAGCCGACTCCAAGAACCAGTCATTCGCCCCACCAGCAGACTGAAAGTTGTTTGCCCCGTCAGCAGACTGAGACTAAGAGACAGAGTCGACCCCCCCCCCCCCTCAGCAGACTGAGAGACTGAGAGTCGCCCCCCCCCTTCAGCAGACTGAGACTAAGAGACAGAGTCGACCCCCCCCCCCTTCAGCCGACTGAGAGACTGAGAGTCGACCCCCCCTTCAGCAGATTGAGACTAAGAGACAGAGTCGACCCCCCCCCCCTTCAGCCGACTGAGAGACTGAGAGTCGACCCCCCCTCAGCCGACTGAGAGTCGCCCCCCCCGTCAGCAGACTGAGACTAAGAGACAGAGTCGACCCCCCCCCCCAGCCGACTGAGAGACTGAGAGTCAGAGTCACCCCCCCCCCCCCGTCAACAGACTGAGAGACTGAGAGTCGCTCCCCCTTCAGCAGCCCGAGACTGAGAGACTGAGAGACAGAGAGACTAAGAGACTAAGAGACTAAGAGACTAAGAGACTAAGAGACAGAGAGACTGAGAGACTAAGAGACTAAGAGACTAAGAGACAGAGAGACTGAGAGACTAAGAGACTAAGAGACTAAGAGACAGAGAGACTAAGAGACTGAGAGACAGAGAGACTAAGAGACTAAGAGACTAAGAGACAGAGAGACTAAGAGACTGAGAGACTGAGAGACAGAGAGACTAAGAGACTGAGAGACAGAGAGACTAAGAGACTGAGAGACAGAGAGACTAAGAGACTAAGAGACTGAGAGACTAAGAGACTAAGAGACTGAGAGACAGAGAGACTGAGAGACAGAGAGACTAAGAGACAGAGAGACTAAGAGACTGAGAGACAGAGAGACTAAGAGACTAAGAGACTAAGAGACAGAGAGACTAAGAGACTGAGAGACTGAGAGACAGAGAGACTAAGAGACTAAGAGACAGAGAGACTAAGAGACTAAGAGACAGAGAGACTGAGAGACAGAGAGACTAAGAGACTGAGAGACAGAGAGACTAAGAGACTAAGAGACAGAGAGACTGAGAGACAGAGAGACTAAGAGACTGAGAGACAGAGAGACTAAGAGACTAAGAGACAGAGAGACTAAGAGACTGAGAGACTGAGAGACAGAGAGACTAAGAGACTAAGAGACTAAGAGACTAAGAGACAGAGAGACTAAGAGACTAAGAGACTAAGAGACTAAGAGACTAAGAGACAGAGAGACTAAGAGACTAAGAGACTGAGAGACAGAGAGACTAAGAGACTAAGAGACAGAGAGACTAAGAGACTGAGAGACTGAGAGACAGAGAGACTAAGAGACTAAGAGACTAAGAGACTAAGAGACAGAGAGACTAAGAGACTAAGAGACTAAGAGACTAAGAGACAGAGAGACTAAGAGACTAAGAGACTAAGAGACTAAGAGACTGAGAGACAGAGAGACTAAGAGACTAAGAGACTGACAGTCGCCCCCCCCCCCCCCTCAGTAGAGAGACGTTCGCTGCTGCCAGCAGACGCAGAGACTCGTCCCAAACACACAGGTGCCAGCAAGATAAGGAACACACACACACACACACACACACACACACACACACAGCTCACCAGAGAATTTGCTCGCAGGCATTTCCCAGCACTGGGACTGAAAGCACGTTGCAGACTGC
>CM050220.1:910000-922500 GCA_027475355.1 Coilia nasus | reverse complement strand
CTCTGCGTCATGCTGGTCCATCTATCTCTGCGTCCTGCGTCCTGCTGGTCCATCTATCTCTGTGTGATGCTGGTCCATCTATCTCTGTGTGATGCTGGTCCATCTATCTCTGCGTCCTGCGTCATGCTGGTCCATCTATCTCTGCGTCATGCTGGTCCATCTATCTCTGCGTCCTGTGTCATGCGGGTCCATCTATCTCTGCGTCCTGCGTCATCCGTCTCGATCGCCATTCCGCTTACAGAGCACAGCAGAGCCGCCGTCAGACAGACAGACAGACAGACAGACAGACAGACAGGCAGAGACAGACAGACAGACACAGACAGGCAGACAGGCAGGCAGACAGACAGACAGACAGACAGACAGAGAGACAGACAGACAGCCCACCGCAGAAGCAGCCAAACGCGGCCAGCAGCGCACTGACGGTCACGGGCACATCAGGGGTGAAGAGCACATCGAGGCACATTGGGGCCGGACACGAGCACAGGGGGGGCTATGGGCACATGGGGGGCTACGGGCACATGGGGGGCTACGGGCACATTGGGGGGATACGGGCACATGGGGGGCTACGGGCACATGGGGGGATACGGGCACATGGGGGGATACGGGCACATGGGGGGCTACGGGCACATGGGGGCTACGGGCAGGGCAGTCCCCAGCTCATTACATTACAGTGGTCCCTGGCTTTAATGCGGTTCACCTTTCGCGGCCTCGCAGTTTTGCGGATTTTTTTTAGTGCAATTTTGTATGCTTTTTTTTTTTTTTACAGCGCATTGATTCATTTCATAATACTGTACTTATTTTTCTACGAAGGTTTGAACTTTGAGAGTAGAAGAGAGAGAAATGGGAAAAAATGTTAATGCCTGTCTGAGAAAAGTTTATGAAGTGTGTAGTGAGGGGTTTTACAGCCTTAAAACATCTATAATAATTGTAAACAATAAAGCTGACTACTTCGCGGATCTCGCCTATTGCGGGTTATTTTTAGAACATAACTCCCGGGAATAACAAGAGACTACTGTACATTAAATTAAGACGACGACTATGATGAAGACCGTCATGGTGATGATGACAGTGTGAACCAACCCTCCTGTGCTTATAAAAGAAACTTCATCTCTCTCACCAAAGCACCATCCTCTCTCTCACCTAAACATGGGCACCCAGGGAGCTAAAGACGCATCTTCGCCAGGGCTCCAAAGCACCATCCTCTCTCACACATAAACATGGGCACACAGGGAGCTAAAGACGCATCTTCGCCAGGGCTCGAAACTAATTTCACAAAATGTGCACTTTTACCAGCCTGTTCCCAAATGTCAAATTAATGATGAAATATCACCAGTCACTCAATAGAAAATATTATTTTGTGTCCAAAATTTACCAGCCGCTTTTATATTTTACCAGCATTTGGCTGGTGCCCAGTGTGAATTTCATCCCAGATATTGACAAATAAACATGGGAACACTGAGCAATAAAAGATCATCTTTATTCTTCAGGCATAAACAACAGGACATAGAGGCCTAAAGACGCATCTTGATGGATACACATAGGGAAAGAGAGGTTTAAAGACGCATCTTGACGCATTCACATAGGGACACAGGTTTAAAGACGCATCTTGACGCATTCACATAGGGACACCGAGGTTTAAAGACGCATCTTGACGCATAAACAACAGGACACAGAGGCCTAAAGACGCATCTTGTCGCATAGGGACACAGAGGTTTAAAGACGCATCTTGACGCATACACGTAGGGACATAAAGGTTTAAAGACGCATCTTGTCGCATACACGTAGGGACATAAAGGTTTAAAGACGCATCTTGTCGCATAGGGACACCGAGGTTTAAAGACGCATCTTGACGCATTTACATAGGGACACAGAGGTTTAAAGATGCATCTTGACGCATAAACAACAGGACACAGAGGCCAAAGGGCAGGACTCAGTAAAGTGAAGTCAAGACGACGATGATGACAAAGAAGAAGATGAGGATGAGGATGATGTAAAGCCGCCCTGTTTTTGTAAACAGAAACTGCCTGCAGAGTAATCTTCTAATTTAGCCTTCTAATTGGATCAAATGAACCATCTAGAGCAGTTATTATTGTTTTATTACTATTGTGAGGGCTTCACAGTCAGATCCACACTGCTTTTATTGCCACAATTACAGTCGCTTGAATATCATTCTGTGCGCAGCTTTGGACACACACACCAGTGAAGAACCTCACTTTTAATTGGGATACCTGATGGTGATGGTGGCAATGCACCGACAGAAGGCTTGTCATATTTGCCCCAACCAACAACTCATGTAGTGTAAGTTTGCTCATCCATTTCAGTACAAGCATAGAACACACTGTGGCCGTGGGTAAGTTACGCTGTGAATTCGCATTGTCCTGAGCATAGAACACACTGTGGCCGTGGGTAAGTTACGCTGTGAATCATTCGCATTGTCCTGAGCATAGAACACACTGTGGCCGTGGGTAAGTTACGCTGTGAATTCGCATTGTCCTGAGCATAGAACACACTGTGGCCGTGGGTAAGTTACGCTGTGAATCATTCGCATTGTCCAGAGCAGAAATGCAGTGCACACAGATAACTAAACACACACTCAGTCACTACATGCAGGATAACACACATAACTACACACACTCACACCACAGTCCCTGCACAGGCAGTCTTTGCATTTTTTACTCATTACAGGAAGCAGATAAATACAGAAATGTAATTGTGTAAATTCACTACACAAAAATATCTTTGGCAGCCCAGTATGCAACGGACTATATCTGCAATCTCACACACACACACACACACACACACACACACACACACACACACACACACACAGGGATGCATAAACATAGCTTAAGTTCATTTGAAACATCTCTAGGAACCACAGATGTCCTTATTACTATACATAGTGATGTTTCTTCTTCCTTCTTCCTCTTCTTTCCTTTTCTATACTTAGTGCTGTTTCTGCTGAATTTGTGCCATGAGCATTTTAACGCCATTGGCGTCTCTCAGAGGCCACTGTAACACACTCTACAAAACAACTCCAAAGCGTGCAGTTTTGAACTCATGAACTTTCACGACATAGTGTCTGTGATGACTCTATAATAAACTGTCATGAGACATCTGAACAGGGATTCAAACACAGGCAGTTCAGAACAGCGAGTGTGAGGGTTGTAGACAAACACAAACTCGTTTCTCAGTACTGAGGCACATGTGTTTGTAATCTTACATCGTACTTCTACATTTGCATAGTCTGTGTGTATTCATACAAAAATATAGCAGGTGCTTGGTTTAAAGGCACAGCGTGGAATACCGAAACTTAAGGCCGTAGACTTTACTGTCATCTTTTTACATTTGCTTTGTTGTGCCAAAATCCATCACTGTGATGAAATGGTTGATATTTCGTTGGTTATCCTCAGACTGTTTTCACGCAGTACAAGTTTCCAGGCGGAACTGCCGAGCACCCTGTCTCAGCCGCCGCAAATGAATGCCGCTCACATGGTTGTTCTCTCTGGCAGAATCAGCTGCAGTACCCTCACACATCTACAGCGCATTCAGCCCAGAAATTCTGCAGCCAACACAGGCTAATAATTTCACAAATGTCCAAAATTACGCTAAGCGAATCAGGTGCTGAAAGAGGGTGTTTAAGTCCCAAAACATAGACTGTTTGACAGCTGACAGAGGCGAGGGTACCCCTTACACAATAGACCTCCTGAACTGTCACGACTCAACATGAAAGCAGTTTCTATTTGCCGCAAGAAAGTAACCCTGAAGGCTGTTACGTGTCGAACCAACGGCACATCCTCTCGGTAACACAGCCATTCTTATTTCATCAAAGCCAAAATCAAACCCGTTTACTTACGATTTGGGGAGCGTGATGGAGGTAGATGCTGTCTCCTTGCGCGAGCTTGGCCACACGTCGTCGTTGCAACAATGCATATGTAGGCTACACAGCACGCGCTTGTTGCCCGAATTTGCCTGTTCGTCTGCGGGACCACAGGATCAGTGGAGTAGAAAGCAATAAATCAGTTGTTACAGTCGCTGGGTCGAAATGCAGACCCTGACATCCACGCTGTGCACGGAAACTGGAAATTATATCATTGATTTAATTGGGTAAGAAAGAGTTATAGACATTTTCCATAGGACGTTAAATGTGGAATACGAAGTAGGCATGAACAACTCACGTTCTATTCACCCGATTGGTCAATACATTTCGGGCGGATACCAAGCTGTAAGTGCCGATTGGCTAAAAGACCTTTGACAGGTGGCTCGTACTGGCTTATTGGTTAAAATTGAGATCTTCACGGTTTTATTTCTCATGGCGGAATTTATGGCCTGAAGTTCTTATTTATGTCGCATGCTGGCACAATAAACCAAATTTAGGCCAGGTATCTGCGTGGAATACACTAGTTTGTACAGCGACAACAGTGTAGATACCTACCTCAGCTATGTTACGCCCGAAGTGGTTTCCTTTAACAAGTGTAATAAATAAAAAAAAAGTATGTATCTCGGGTTAGAAATGTGTCCTTACAGTCTGGTCAACCAGTCATGTAATTACATAAACTACCAGCTGAATCCAAGCTCACTGCAAGGGGTGATTCAGGGGCAGCTGGTAGCCTACATGAAGCGAAGTGCTGTGGACCTGTCACAAAATCCCTGTCCAGATGGTAGACGCTGCTGAGCAGTCGGGCCTAAGTCGGGCCTAAGTCGGGCCTAAGTCGGGCCTAAGTCGGGCCTAAGTCGGCCAGGACGTGGCTGACTTACTGCACTGCTCACTGGTTGGCTCTTTCAAAGGTTTGTCCGCTCCCCGCGACTATCAAAACAAATGAAGTCATTGTGACCCAGCCACTCCTTCTCCCGCTGCAAGAAATGTCAAGAACAAGCAGCAGGCTACACAAACATTTGCATCGTTACCATGACTGTGTTTGTTTTCCTAATTACTGTTTACCAGGTTATAATGTTCCAGTATAAAATAAATACACCCCCAGTAGGACGATTGGGCTACTTCTATTTGACCACTATATCAATCAATTATCACAGTTTGCTACAGTGTATAATGATAATAGCAACAGAATCATAAGGGCCTGTTTATTCCAAAAATGTATCAATCTAATTTTTAATTAGATTGATACATTAATAAACAAATACTCAGTGCACTAAAACAATGCCAGAGACACAGTTTATTTATATAAAACTAAATTACATTTCCCCAAATCACTAGCCTGTATTAATAGGAATAAAGTTCTTCAGCACCGCCTTATTGACTAGCTTTGCATTGATTGCTGATTCATGACGAGCAGTTTAAGGTGCGCAGGATCCTGTCTGCTGAGTGGCCAGGTTTGTTTCCAGGCCTCTTTAAAAGCTCATTACTGATATGCTCATTTTTGCTGCGTTGCCTCGTAAACCTTTGCTAAAACAAAAAGAAAAACTCAAATCGTGTAAGGGACGTCCTAACTTGGTGAGGGAATGCAAAGCAGAAGGCATACGGTCCTTTCGGAAATACTGCTCATCCTTTCTTTTGCATTTTCCACAAGTTATGTACGTGAAGTACAGCAACTGATATTATCACATCAGACAAACATCAGATCACCTCCAGTCATTTAACAGATGAGAGAACGCACACACACACACACAATTATCAGAAAATTTTAAGATGACCAACAGAGTTGAACATAAATAAATTTTCTTTGTTATTACAAAATAATAGCAGAACAAGAAGAAGACATCAATAACATACACTACACACAGATTGGCCAAAAATAAAATCAAAGCACCTGCAGTCATTTAATAGATGAGAGAGCACACGCACAAACACACACACACACATACACACGGACAATGATTGGAACTTTTTAAGCTGATGAAGAAAGCAGAGACATACATTTTTTTTGCTACTACACAATAATAACAGAACACAAAGACAGTAATAAGACTACACACACTACATACACTACACACAGCCCTCAAGCCTGCTTGCTACGCCGACACACACCAGATATTTTACCCAGCAGCCCTTTGGCCATCAGACGCCAGCATGAAAGGAAGCTCTTAATTACCTCAGGAGTGTGTCCATGTCAGGCTGGTCACAGAGGCCTCTACAGTAGTTGTCATGTCATGTCAGGCTGGTCACAGAGGCCTCTACAGTAGTTGTCATGTCATGACAGGCTGGTCACAGAGGCCTCTACAGTAGTTATCATGTCATGACAGGCTGGTCACAGAGGCCCTTTACATTAGTTGTCATGTCATGTCATGTCAGGCTGATCACAGAGGCCTCTACAGTAGTTGCTGTGAGTAGCTGTGTGTTGGTCGGAGCTGAAACTGGCTCCGTGACAGACACCGAGACTTGTGTGTGTGCGTGTGTGTGCGTGTGGTGGGTGGGGCTATCTACCGATTCCCGAGCGGCGACGAGGCTTCACTTCCTGTATGTCTGCACTCTGGCCCCATAAATACCCACACGGAGACACACTGCTCTGCTCATACACTACTGCAGGCCCTGCAGGTGTGCATGTGTGTGTGTGTGAGAGAGAGAGAGTGAGAGAGAGTGTGTATGTGTGTGAGAGAGAGAGAGGGAGAGTGTGTGTGTGTGAGAGAGAGAGAGAGAGGGAGAGTGTGTGTGTGTGTGTGTGAGAGAGAGAGAGAGTGAGAGAGAGAGAGAGTGTGTATGTGTGTGAGAGAGAGAGAGAGGGAGAGTGTGTGTGTGTGTGTGTGTGAGAGAGGGAGAGTGTGTGTGTGTGTGAGAGAGAGAGAGTGAGTGTGTGTGTGCGTGTGTGTGTGAGAGAGAGAGAGAGGGAGTGTGTGTGTGTGTGTGAGAGAGAGAGAGAGAGAGAGGGAGAGTGTGTGTGTTTCTTTGCACCTCCCCAGTCATTCGCACGTGTGCATACGTGTACGTCAGAAGGTAGATGGCTGTTTTGGTTTGCATTCTCACACACTTCATCACACAGTGTGTGTGTGTGTGTGTGTGTGTGTGTGTGAGAGAGTGAGAGTGAGAGAGAGAGAGAAAGTTTAACTGAGACCGATATAGTCACACATTCAGATCATCATGCCTGAGCAATAGTGCATCTGCTACATTTGCATCCTTATGCGCAATAACTATTCTGAAGTCATGCGCTCACAGAAGCACCAACACTCACAGAGGTACCATGGACTAAGAGGACGAGAAGGCTGAGGAGCAGAGCAGAGGGGAGAGGAGCAGAGAGGAGCAGAGAGGAGCAGAGAGGAGCAGAGCAGAGGGGAGAGGAGCAGAGAGGAGCAGAGGGGAGAGGAGCAGAGAGGAGCAGAGGGGAGCAGAGGGGAGCAGAGAGGAGTGGAGCTGAGAGGAGAAGAGCAGAGAGGAGCAGAGCGGAGGGGAGCTGAGAGGAGGGGAGGGGAGGGGAGGGGAGGGGAAAGGAGCAGAGCGGAGGGCATCCATGCTGTGGGGAGAGACGAGAGGACACAGTGCGCCCAGCCTCCTCACATCCCGTGAGTTGACCCGAGTGGACACAGCACTCTCTGAGTTTTAGAGCCATCCTAGACCGTGACTGGCGCAGAGGCAGAGTCATTGGAGCAGGAGCTAAGGCACAGGAAATATAGTGTGACACAAGAGAGGAGAGGAGATGCGCAGGAAGAAGCGAGGAAAGACATTAAAAGTGGCGAGGGCTGGACTGTAAAACTGATACACACACACACACACAACCTGGGGGGAACACACACATCCATGTCCGTTGTAACTCACCCCAGTGCATCATGGGGCCTGATGGCCACAGCACAGATGTTGAAGTAATATGGGTCTGTGCGTCAACAAAAACATTTCACACGGGTCACTACATGTATGAGATGTTTCTCAGAAAGAAAAACATTTATAATGAAATGAAACTTTTTTAAACAGGGGTTAAATACAGATGGCAAAGGGACAGGGGATTTGTTTGTAAATTTAATTGTAATTAAAGTGATTAAAGTGATTACTCATTTTTTTGCCTAAAATTTCAACCATTTTTGTGTACCATCTGCCAATCACCAGACCCTGTTATCTTTCTTTCTTGCTTCACATACGCGCACACACACACACACATACGTGATTAGCACGTAAGCCATTTACAGCACTAACAGCTGCACACATCTCCACACTGGCCAATAAGCTTCTTTAACACAATAAGTTCTCGCTAAGCAGCGGAGGCTAGAGGGCCTAAGAGCCAATAGCCTCTCAGTCTGCCCTTCACATATGCTACATTATTATTATTATTATTATTATTGTTGTTGTTATTGTTGTTGTTAATACATCTTTATTATTGTTGTTGTTGTTGTTATTATCATTATTATTATTGTTGTTGTTGTTATTGTTATTATTGTTATAATTATTACATTACATTTAGCAGACATTAGCCTCTCAGTTTGTCAATCACACATGCTACTGTACATTAATATTATTACTATTATTATTATTATTATTATTATTATTATTATTATTATTATTATTATCATTATTATAACAGGGTTCTTGCAGGTTTCAGTGAGTTACATTTAAGACCTTTTTAAGACTTTTTAAGACCATTATCGGAAAAATGTAAGACCAACACGACGCATTACTAGAAACTGACTGTGCCAAAAAACAGACCAAACCATGACAAAAGTTGTCTCAGAGAGATTTTGAGTTATTCAGATTCAGAAAGTGTAGCTTCTAAGCTTTCCAATGATGTCTTACACATGGAAATGTGATAATATTTGAAGAATTTGTGGTCATTTCAAAGCATGCACACCTTAAAACACAAAACTATGTTTTTCCTCACTCTAGGGCCGTGGGGCAGAATGGTGCCCATTTGCATGACATTAAGACTAGCCCTCCCCTCCTACAGACTGTCACTGAGGTGTAGTATTATGACTGTGATGCTAAAGATTTAGCAACAAATACTGCAGTAGGCTATCTACCAGTTGTACTGCAGTATCAAAGCTGCAGTTTTTACTATAGTATTACTACTGTATACTACAGTAAATGCAAACATTATTTAATCATTAGCACCAGTCAATTCAAGCAATTCAAGTACTATTTAAATTAATTGCCCATGGCAAATCGAAATTATGCTGTAATTGGCTAGTAATACGATGCTAATTATTACAATTAAATGAGCCCCGTTGGCCCCAGCTTTCAGCTAAATATCTCTCTTTCATGCAAAAATAATATGACCACACGAAAGCTGAATTAGTACCAAAGATCTTAGATTCTACAAAGATAAATATATATGTGTGTAGTGTATGATTGTTTAGAATCATGAGTAATGCCAAAAAATTCCTATTTCCGTTTTAGTGTGCCTGTAAAGTGAGCTAGCAAGCTAACGAACTAACTCATTTAAGTGAATGGTAACTACTATGACACCAATGTGCTAAATGCTAACAGTGATTGACACCTTGAATTTAACACATTGCTGTAACCTTATAACTTTATATTACTTTGTCCACTTACGCTAATATCTGTAAAAGTATCTAGGTGGGTGGTAGTGAGTAAAGTGACAGCTTTCAATTTGAAGCATTACGTTAGCGTGGTTCGCTAGAGTTAGCGCGCTAACAACCACATAGTAAGTGGTTGCTGCCTGACCTGAAATAAAGCTCATTTTCTCAAAATCCCAGCAGTAACAACTTACACTATTAGGCTTGAAATAATCACAAATAGTTGGGGATTTCAACACATGGTTCCAAGAAACACATTAGCCATTAATATACGCTACTGAACATTAGCCCATAATATACATTAGCCCATAATATACGCTACTGAACGTTAGCCCATAATATACATTAGCCCATAATATACGTTAGCCCATAATATACGCTACTGAACATTAGCCCATAATATACATTAGCCTATAATATACGCTACTGAACGTTAGCCCATAATATACGCTACTGAACATTAGCCCATAATATACATTAGCCCATAATATACGCTACTGAATATTAGCCGCCAGTCTGCACATCACACACAGTACAGTACCAGTGTGCTCTCCTGCACACTCATCCGTGGCTGAGGTGCCCTTGTGCTGCATTCAAACCACGCATTTACCATGCATCTGTGCAGGCTACTTTACTAAGGCAACGTTTTGGCTTTCTTATGGATTAATTAGAGTGTGTGTGTGTGTGTGTGTGTGTGTGTGCTATATGACATGAGGTGTTTAACGTAGGGGTGGAGGGCTCTGGTTTTGGCATTCTGATGGGTTCATTAGTGTGTGTGTGTGTGTGTGTGTGTGTGCTATATGACATGAGGTGTTTAACGTAGGGTTGGAGGGCTCTCGTTTTGGCATTCTGATGGGTTCATTAGTGTGTGTGTGTGTGTGTGTGTGTGCTATATGACATGAGGTGTTTAACGTAGGGTTGGAGGGCTCTGGTTCTGGCATTCTGATGGGTTCATTAGTGTGTGTGTGTGTGTGTGCGTGCTATGGGACATGAGGTGTTTAACGTAGGGGTGGAGGTCTCTGGTTACACAGCCGAAGTGCCTTTGAGCCGCCTGCTGCATTATTAACGAGCACTAATGGCCCGCGCCCAGCGCTCGAACCCTGCACATTGATTGGACGTCCCTCTCGTCCAACATGGTCTGACTGGCGCCCCAACTGGGCGGACGATTGTTACCCCGTCAGCGCCATCTGCTGCCGCTGCCCGCTGCCCTCGCTATGACCAATCAGCATCAAATACTCCACTTTTGCCCAGACCCCCGACCAATGAACATGGCTTTTGCTCAGACTCCCAACCACTACGTTACACACTCCCATGCACAATCACCTTCCCCCATTCTCATTCCTTATTCAGGCACTCTTGGAGTCAGCGGCAGGGCGTTTCAATGTGTGCATATTCTGTATAAATACAGTATGGTACAAATAAAATTTAAATGTAATTTTTGAAAATGTGAGCTTGAATGTGTCTGATGGGAGAGGGAGGGAGGGGATGCTCTTTAACTGCACGCATATCCATGACTAATCTGAGACTCCAGTCGGGATCCTCTCCACACCACCCTCTCAGCTTAACTGTCCAAATTCAGCTCTACACGCCTAACTCACATGCTTGCACTCTTTCACTCTCTCACACACATGCACACACACACACACACAAGTGTGCAAACTCTTTCCACCCCAGTCACACACATAGAGAACCACAATCACACACACACACACACACACACACATAGAGAACCACAATCACACACACACACACACACACACACACACACACACACACACACACACACACACACACACACACACACACACACAGAAACACAGAAACACAGTCACACACATAGAGAACCACAGTCACACACACACACACACACACACACACACACACATAGCGAACCACTATCACACACAGACACACGCACAGAAACACAGTCACACACATAGCGAACCACAATCACACACACACACACAGAAACACAGTCACACACATACAGAATCACAGTCACACACACACACACACAGAAACACAGCCACACACACACACACACACACACACAGTCACACACACACCCCTTTAATTAACAGATGTAAAAGCAGACTTTAATTAACAGAGCATAACGAGGGGGAGTTTATCACCACTAGCGTAAAAAACTGATCCAGCCGCTCCCCAAAGCGTGCAGTGCAATCCAAATCCCATCTTTCAGCCGTGCTTTAACAAACATAATATCAATCAAATCAGAACGTCACAACACACCACTTTTGCATCTTTACACTGACGCCTTTAAAGTCTTTGTGAAGCAGTTCGAGTTGCCTTGTGCCCACACAGATGTGCTGGATAATACAGTTGGGTTGACTTATCTACAGAACTTTCTGGCTTGTGGGTGCAGGTGGGATTTTGAGTCCATGTCTCAATGTCCAGTTAGACAAAAGAGGATCCTGGGAAAGTGGGTGGGGCCAACATATGTTTCATCCAATCAGATGAGAGGGCCCTGGTGAGTAGGGCGTGGCTAACCAAATGGGTCAAATCAGACGAGAGGTGGAGATGGGCGGGGCTAAGTCTGCTCCTCCTCCTGCTTGAGGCGCTTCCTGAGGTGGTCTGTGATGGCCGCCAGAGGGTTGGTCTTCAGGGACGGGTTCTTCAGCGCCTCGCTAAACCACGCCGCCTCCGTCTCCCTGCAGCAACACAGAGAACCACAGTCACACACAGAGAAGCAGGCACACACACAGAGAACCACAGACACATACAAAACCAGTCACACACACAGAAAACCAGTCACACACACACACAGGACCACCGTCACACACAGAGAACCACAGTCACATACAGGGAATCACAGCCACACACATTTACCAACATGGGGAAACTCAGTCACACAGAGAAAACCAGTCACACACAGAGAAACACTCACACACAGAAAACGTTTAACAATATCGGGAAATACTCACACACAGACAAACAACCACCATCGCACACAAAGAACATTTAACAACATGGAGAACACAGTCACACACAGAGAACCTCACACACACAGAGAGTTTAACAACATGGGGAACACACACACACACACAGAACCTCACACACACACAGAGTTT
>CM050220.1:835000-900000 GCA_027475355.1 Coilia nasus | reverse complement strand
ATGGGCCACGTATATAAGAAACCCCATGTGGACAGACATTAAATGTCTCCTATGGGCCACGTATATATAAGAAACCCCATGTGGACAGACATTAAATGTCTCCTATGGGCCACGTATATATAAGAAACCCCATGTGGACAGACATTAAATGTCTCCTATGGGCCACGTATATAAGAAACCCCATGTGGACAGACATTAAATGTCTCCTATGGGCCACGTATATAAGAAACCCCATGTGGACAGACATTAAATGTCTCCTATGGGCCACGTATATAAGAAACCCCATGTGGACAGACATTAAATGTCTCCTATGGGCCACGTATATAAGAAACCCCATGTGGACAGACATTAAATCTCCTATGGGCCACGTATATAAGAAACCCCATGTGGACAGACATTAAATCTCCTATGGGCCACGTATATATAACAAACCCCATGTGGACAGACATTAAATGTCTCCTATGGGCCACGTGTGTAAGAGACGCCATGTGGACAGACATTAAATGTCTCCTATGGGCCACGTATATATAAGAAACCCCATGTGGACAGACATTAAATGTCTCCTATGGGCCACGTGTGTAAGAGACCCCATGTGGACAGACATTAAATGTCTCCTATGGGCCACGTATATATAAGAAACCCCATGTGGACAGACATTAAATGTCTCCTATGGGCCACGTGTGTAAGAGACGCCATGTGGACAGACATTAAATCTCCTATGGGCCACGTGTGTAAGAGACGCCATGTGGACAGACAGACGCTCCAGGGGGCAGGTGTCCCTCCATCCAGACCGGTCCAACACCTACCCCCCACCCCCCAAGGCCCTTTCCTACACCCCGACTCTGAGTTCCATGTGCGTGTCTGAGGTCTATGTGTGTGTCTGAGGTCTATGTGCGTGTCTGAGGTCTATGTGCGTGTCTGAGGTCTATGTGTGTGTCTGAGATCTATGTCCATGTCTGAGGTCTATGTGTGTGTCTGAGGTCTATGTCCATGTCTGAGGTCTACGTGCGTGTCTGAGGTCTACGTGCGTGTCTGAGGTCTATGTCCATGTCTGAGGTCTATGTGCGTGTCTGAGGTCTATGTCCATGTCTGAGGTCTATGTGCGTGTCTGAGGTCTATGTGCGTGTCTGAGGTTTATGTGTGTGTCTGAGGTCTACGTGCGTGTCTGAGGTCTATGTGTGTGTCTGAGGTCTATGTGCGTGTCTGAGGTCTACGTGCGTGTCTGAGGTCTACGTGCGTGTCTGAGGTCTATGTGTGTGTCTGAGGTCTATGTGCGTGTCTGAGGTCTATGTGTGTGTCTGAGGTCTATGTGCGTGCCTGTTTGGTATGCATCAACCAGCGGCTGTTAGTTAGCTGTTAAATCTGTTTATTACCCATCAACCAGTTTAGTCTCACACAGACATCTGTGCTTCACTGGTTTATTCTACAGCACATTCTCACACAGACATCTGTGGTTCACTGGTTTATTCTACAGCACATTCTCACACAGACATCTGTGGTTCACTGGTTTAGTCTACAGCACAGTCTCACTCAGAACAACATGCCGTGTGTTGTAGCGCATCGTAGCGTGTTGTAGCTGATGGGAACAGGCTGATAAGAACCTCAAGCTCCGATGCCTTTATCTCCTATCCTCCTCCTCCGCACCGCTGGGCACAGAAACACTAGCCGCCAACTGGCCCTTTTGTTTGTGGTGAGGGAGGATGGGGGAGGGGGGGGAGGAGGAGGAGGGGAGGGGAGGAGGAGAAAAAAGAGCGAATGAAAGCAGAGGTGAAAAAAACGCTTCCCACCACACAGGTCCCCCAGTGGGCATCAGGTTCAGCACGGGCGAAAGCGATCGCCTCAATGGGCAGCCGCCTGAGAACTCTAAACTCCATCCTCCTCCAGTGCCTCTTTTCCTTCTCCTTTCATCCGGACCACGACCCCCCCACCGCTCCACTCGCCCCCCCCCCCCGAACCCCACCCCTCCACCAACACTGACCACGACCCCCCCACCGCTCCACTCGCCCCCCCCCCCCGAACCCCACCGCTCCACTCGCTCCACTCACTCCCCCCACCGCTCCACTCACCCCCCCTCACCCCCCACCCCTACACTCACTCCCCCCACCGCTCCACTCACCCCCCCCACCGCTCCACTCGCTCCACTCACTCCCCCCGACCCCCACCCCTCCACTCACTCCCCCCGACCCCCCCCACCGCTCCACTCACTCCCCCCACCGCTCCACTCACTCCCCCCACCGCTCCACTCGCTCCACTCACCCCCCCCCGACCCCCACCGCTCCACTCACCCCCCCTTAACCCCCCCCACCCCTCCACTTACCCCCCCTCAACCCCCACCCCTCCACTCACCCCCACCCCCCGAACCCCACCCCTCCACCAACCCCCCCCCCCCCCGACCCCCACACCTCCACTCACCCCCCCTCAACCCCCACCCAACACGCCCCCACCCCTCCACTCCCCCCCCTCACGGGGAACAGGAGCAGGGGGGTGCGGTGTGTCTGGGGACGGACTGACTGGCTGGCTGAGTGACGGCAAGGTTAAGCCGGAGGTTTTGCAGGGTCAGTGTGTGTCAAAGATCCTGTAATTAAAGGCCCGCGTGGCCGTCACGTCGATACCCCGCCAGGGGCTCTCATCGACCCGCTGCGCTCCGCTCCGCTTTCACCTTGGGGAGGCGCACACAGCCGCACTGCTCCTCCAGGCAGATGACAAGCCCCCCACCCCCCCCCACCCCACGCAGAGGATAACCCCACCCCACCCCACGCAGACGACAACCCCCCCACCCCACGCAGATAACCACCCCACCTCACGCAGACGACAACCCCCCCCACCCCACGCAGACGATAACCCCCCCCCACCCCAAACAGAGGACAACCCCCACACCCCACGCAGAGGATAACCCCCCCCACCCCACGCAGACGACAACCCCCCACCCCACGCAGACAAAAAACAACCCCCCACCCCACGCAGACGATACCCCCGCCCCACCCCAAACAGAGGACAACCCCCCCACCCCACGCAGACGACAACCCCCCCACCCCACGCAGACGATAACCCCCCTCACCCCACGCAGACGACAACCCCCCCACCCCATGCAGACGACAACCCCCCCACCCCACGCAGACGATAACCCTGTTCAAAACACTCCATTACAGATTTTGTCACAAATGCAATTCTCCACAGAAACTGGTTTCAGTGCCTCCAAAACAGCAGCTAAGAACAAAAGCGTGAATATGTATGATAGGGATGGGTTGGTGCATGGAAAAAGAATGCACCCTGCCAATCCATTGAGTTTGTGATGCGTTCCACCCCTCGTATGCGTGAGGGAGAACGGCCGACGAGGTGACCAGCTCCGGGGAAATAACGGCGAGGGGGAGGCGAAGACCTCCGCAACGCGAAGGGGAGTAGTTGCCTCCGCCAAGTCATTATTTCCATGGAACTGGTGCCCTTAAAGGCCGTTATGCCTTTAATCTCCCGTGTGTATATGTTATAATTTCATATGCATGAGCTACCAAAATAAATGGTTGATTTGCTACTTTACCACACCATTAAAGCAGCACTATGCAACTTCTTTGAGTTAATCATCTTCATAAGTCGGTAGATGCTTAACTGAGTCATTACCAGGCGAATGAAGACTTTTTCCGCCCCCGCTGTCTGTGGACAGAATAGCACGCTTGCAATGTCGGGGTGTCCCGGCACCCTCAGACTCACAAAGTCTTGAATATCGCGTGAAGCAGGATCATGTTAAATTCCCAAGAAATTCTTGGTGGACATGAGTCTGTGTATTCGCCGATTACTCTGAGGGAGTGTGTGAATGTGCCATGAGAGAGAGAGTGTGAGTAAGTGTGTGTGTGTGTGTGTGTGTGTGTGTGTGTGAGTGTGCCGCGACAGAGAGAGAGAGAGAGTGGAGAGTGTGTGTGTGTGTGTGCTGCAAGAGAGAGCATGTCAGAAGCGAGAGAGCACACCGACATTAGCAGCACACCCTCTCTCTCACACACACACACACTCACACATTAGCAGCACACCCTCACACACACTCCCTCACACTGACATAATTAGCACACACACACTCACTCACACACACACAAACCGACACTAGCAGCGCACCCCCCCCCCCCCCCCCCCCAAACACACACACACACACACACATTGCCATGAGTGATGCTGTGATTACTGATACTGCACCCTGGTTTTATACGTGAGCTAAACAGCTAAAACAGGCCAGGTCTCTGTGAAACACTCGTACCCCCTCAGTTCACCAGCACACAGCGCAAGAAGCTAACATCAACTTTATACCCCACAATATGTGCTGAATACACACCTTCAGAATCTGCAAGGAGTGTAGAACTGGCCATAGTTCTCCAAAGGGTGTTTTTAAAGCCCTGGCATGGGAGAAAGCTCCTACCCTCATATAAGAGCAAGCCAAGGATCTGTGTTGGGACCAAACACTGGGTGCACATTGCCTAAGTGCACACTGACATCTAGTGGGGCGTTGGTGTCATTACGCATAAGAAACCGACAGACGCCTTCATCACTTCTGATTGTCGATTTTTTAAAAACTGATGACTTAAAGGAGAACTTCGGTGTAAAATGAAAATTGGCATGTTAAAACATCATACTGAGTTGGTATGTGTACTGAGGAGCAAAATTGTTTTATCCTGTTGCATTCAGAGTTTAAATATTTTTTATCGATTGTCCCAGAAGGCTAACAATGGAAGTGGTAGGTGCCCTTAGATGAAGCATGACGACTACGCTATTTTTCAACCATTAAAACAGCTCGAAGAAACTCCACACTCCATCGGTAGTACAACAAAGGCCCTGACATTAAAAATGAGGCACTGAGAACTTTGTAAGTGTGCACAACATTTATTAATAAAACATTTTTGACAGGCAGTACCTTGCTGTAGTTTCTTGTCGCCGCCATGATGAAAGTCCGCACAAGTCGATTGACGAACACGAACCAGCAGGAAGAATAGGAGGAGAGGTAGTACAATCGACTTGTTTGGACTTTCATTATGGCGGTGACGAGAAACAACTGCAAACTACTGCATGTAAGAACAGTTTTTAAAATAAACACTGTGTACATTTACAATATTCTCAGTGCTTTGTTTTGAATGCCAGAGCCTTTGTTGTACTACCGATGGAGTGTGAAGTTTCTTCAAGCTGTTTTAATGGTTTAAAAATAGCGTAGTCATCATGCTTCGTCTAAGGGCACCTACGACTTCCATTGTTCTGGGACAAATGATAAAAAATAGTTAAACTCTGAATGCAACTGGCTAAATCAGTTTTGCTCCTCATTACACATACCAACTCGGTATGATGTTTTAACATGCCAATTTTCATTTTACACCGAAGTTCTCCTTTAAAGAGTGGCCCTCTATGCGCTCCTGCTGCCATTATAATCCCAGTGGATACAACACGTCTGATTAAGTAGTTTGGTGATAGATGTGGTCCCTTGCGGGAGGTTTGTCTCAATAAACGTATTTTTTTTACAATATTGGCCTTGGGAAATGCAGTTTCTGCAGAATAGGGGAAATGTCTGTATATGACTTTATTTGTGTGTGTGTGTGTGTGTGTGTGTGTGTTATACGCAGATACGCACCTGATTGAACAGCAAGTGGCGTGGACTTGGGAGGCTCATCATACTTCAGAGTCTGCACGAGAGCCTCAGCTGTGATTTTAGTTCCCGTAAATATGCCAGCCGGAAATGAACCCTGCACAGAAGCACAGAACGGGATGTCAACGTCACTTTGATTTGCACACATGGAGAAGTAGTAGTCGGCCACGAGATTCGTCACACTGACAGCATTAGTATATCAGTCAGGACCCTGGTGAATTGCAATGGGTGAAAATTCTCAGACACAACAGAACCTACCTTGAAGGTTACGTCTTCTTTAGTGTTGTCGTTCTTGTTCGTGTTCTGGTTTACATCAAATGGCTTGATTATTCCAGACAATGCAAGTCCCTTTGCTTCAGTGGGCAGAGGAGGTTTTTCTAAACCACTCTGAGCAACTTTGACAGCATCCTGGTGTAGCTTCTGTCGGATACGCTTTACCTTTCCAACCATTTTGTTTAATGTGTTAACAAAGATTAAACCCTAACTACACACAAACGACTATGTAATGTTACGCCGTAGGCTGCTTTCTACATACTACTTGAGCATGTAAGCGTGGTTGTTGTCACACTCACACTGTCCTGCCGGTGTTACGTTATTTTTTGCACGGGGGAAATCGGTCAGTCGCTTTAGTTCCGCGTGAACATATTCTGTTTCTAAGCATGAGAAGTATGTTTAATAGGAAGACTTTAGTCATGCTGAAGTGATGGCCATATGAGGGCTATCTAGGTCTCAGGGCTGAAATGGGACTGTGGACATAAGACCGACAGAGGCCAGGTTCATACGACCCGCTCTAAAACTGAACCATTTGCTGCCACCCTCAACTTGAGATGGGACTATTTATCCGGATGTCTAATATCACTCAAGAACCATGGATCTAGACGTCTATTTAACCGGCCCAGTTGAGTCCTACCATATTGAATTGATATACTATCAATAAACGGCACAATTCAAACATCTTACATCTCAGTTGGCAGAGAAATGAAACGCACGCCACTTGTCACTTTAGCACTACTAGTGGATCCAAGCAAGCAGTGCAAGCACTCACTCGCTCAGCCTCAACTCGTGCTCATTACGATCAAATGATTCAGAGCTGGTTTGGTTAAATTTGTGGCAGGGTTTTTACTTTCTGAACCCGGAGAGGAAGAATTACACAAGGTACATCTGATCTGATTTGATTTTTGAATTCTACAGGAAAATGCATTTCTTTTCACATAGTTACACTAATGTGTGTGGAATACTAAAAGAGCCAGCAATGTCGGAAGTTGAGCAAAAAGCTTGTTCACCAGAATTCCCAAAATGACCTGAAATTTCAAAGGGCTGTAGTTTTGGAGCTATTGGTGATACAGACGTAATATTTAAGATTACATCGGTTGGATGTACAAACAGCTGTGATTTTTTTCAGATTTTTTGGAGAGGGTGACTGTCGGCCATCGTTCGATTTGACACGGAATGACCCATATCCAATTATTGATCAACATGGGTTGGGGTACCAACCTTTTTGGTAATTTGGTAAAAAATTGTAGCTACCTTCAAAATGTGACCTGTTTAAAAAGCTTAGTTGTACATTTTAAGCGTTATAATGCCCTCTTTAACACATTACAAAACAAAATAGACATAGACACTCTCTCTCTCTTTCTCACACACACACGCTCACACACACACACACATGCACACCACACACACACACACACACACACACATGCACACACACGTGCACACACACACATGTGCACACCAAACACACACATGTGCACACCACACACACACATGTGCACACCACACACACACACGTGCACACCACACACACACACATGCACATCACACACACATGCTCACACACACACACACACACATGTGCACACCACACACACACACACACATACACACACACACGCACCCGCCACACACACAAAAAAGCCATACACCCACCACCCAAATCATGTGCACATCACACACACACACACACACACACACACCCGCCACACACACAAAAAAGCCATACACCCACCACCCAAATCATGTGCACATCACACACACACACACACACACCCGCCACACACACAAAAAAGCCATACACCCACCACCCAAATCATGTGCACATCACACACACACACACACACACACGCACCCGCCACACACACAAAAAAGCCATACACCCACCACCCAAATCATGTGCACATCACACACACACACACACACACATACACACACACACACCCGCCACACACACAAAAAAGCCATACACCCACCACCCAAATCATGTGCACACCACACACACACACACACACACCCGCCACACACACAAAAAAGCCATACACCCACCACCCAAATCATGTGCACATCACACACACACACACACACACATACACACACACACACCCGCCACACACACAAAAAAGCCATACACCCACCACCCAAATCATGTGCACACCACACACACACACACACACACACACACACCCGCCACACACACAAAAAAGCCATACACCCACCACCCAAATCATGTGCACTGATCTCAACCACAGAGAGGGGAGAGCCGTAGCGATGAGCTCTTGCTCAAGAGTCCTGATGGTTATCGGGCGCGTCACGTGACACCTCCAGAGATAAGGACCTTGAAGTGCTGCGAGAGTTATAAAAGTAAATATTAGGCAATGAAGATGCTCCTGCTTCTGATTCTGATTCGGACAGTCTGTGTGTCCAGCCGTAGTTCTGTCAGTGTCTAGAGTAATACACATCAGCACTAGTACCCACACAGCACCTCCATGCTAAATTACAGGAATTATTCAGGAGCTGTGCGGGACAAACTATTTCCAAACATTAAGGTGAATTCCACGATGCAGAAATGTGTTTTGTATGGTTCTCTGTTACACTTTCTGATGTGATGTGCAGTGCTATGTTAAAAAGACAAAAGAGCCATCATGCAGAAGACGCTGCCTCTTTGGGAGACTAATTACATATTTGCAGGGTGGAGCAAAAAAAGCTGGATCACTTTTTAAAGCATAATATCTCCTTAAGATATAGGATACTTGGACACACAAAGTAGGTTTGGTGAGTTTGTTAAGCCTTGAACTTAATTGACAGGTGCATCCAATAATGACAAAAGGTATTTAAGGTGGCCAAATGCCAGTTCTCATTCTGTTTGACTCTCCTCTGAAGAGCTGCAACATGGGAGCCTCAAAACAACTTTCTGATGACCTCAAAACCAAGATTATCCAGCATTATGGTTTAGGGGAAGGTTACAAAAAGCTGTCCAAAAGATTTCAGCTGTCAGTTTCCACTGTCAGGAACATTGTGAGGAAATGGAAGGCCACGGGCACAGTTCTTGTTAAGCCCAGAAGTGGTAGGCCAAGAAAAAGTCCAGAGAGGCAAAGACATCGGTCAACAATACAGCGCAATTTGCAGAAGGAAAGGCTGTACGGAAGAGAGATGCGCAAGAAGCCTTTTCTTCACAGTCGCCACAAACTGAGTCGCTTGAGGTATGCGAAAGAACATTTGGACAAGCCAATATCATTTTGGAATAAGATACTCTGGACTGATGAAACAAAAATGTAATTGTTTGGTCACAACAAGAGGTGATATGCATGGTGGCAAAAGAACACAGAATTCGAAGAAAAACACCTGCTTCCCACAGTAAAATTTGGTGGAGGTTCTATCATGCTGTGGGGCTGTGTGGCCAGTGCTGGTACTGGGAATCTTGTTAAAATTGAGGGTTGCATGGATTCCACTCAGTATCAGCAGATTCTTGAGAATAATTTGAAGTTGAAGTTGCGCCGGGGATGGGTGTTTCAACAAGACAATGACCCCAAACATTGCTCAAAATCTGCCTGAGCATTAATGCAGAGGAACAAGTACAATGTTTTGGAATGGCCATCCCAGTCCCCAGATTTGAATATCATCGAGAATCTGTGGGATGACTTGAAGCAGGCTGTCCATGCTCGGAATCCTTCAAACATCACTGAATTGCAGAGGTTTTGCCAGGAGGAATGGGCCGAAATACCATCATCCAGGATCCAGACACTCATTGGTGGCTACAGAAAGCGTCTACAGGCTGTTATTTTTGCAAAAGGAGGCTCTACTAAATACTAATATTATTTTTCTATTAAGGTGCCCAAATTTATGCACGGGCCTTTTTTTTGTTTTGGGGCATATTGCACATTTTCTGTTAACCCAGACTGTTGATGGTCTCTCCATCAAACCTACAAAATGCATGCATGCATGTTAAATATTCTGCCCTACAGCAGAGGCGCACCTGACAAGGGAAACGTGTGACACGTGAGCACTCGAGTAGCTTAGACTTTAAGCAACATGCTGCTAACGCCATCAGATAAATTAGTTTTTATCTGAGCACGTGTAGACGCAGACACTCGTGTGATGAAGAGAAAACAGGCTCTTTAGACTTCGTCAGCGGACAACTGTTCTTAAACTATGCAAACTATTATGGTACACTAAAGGACTTTTCCTCTTCAGTCGCCCCACATGTTGGAAGTGGAATTTTCTGTCTTATGTCTCATTCAAACTACAGATCGCCAACCCAGGTTGGCAAACTTGCATAGTGCGGTTATAGCCCATGGAGGGCCGCAAAGCAAATTCAGATGTGCTGTTACAAGTTGATGTACCACTGAAATGATTTTGGAAACATTATTTTAAGGTTAACAAAAAAACTACTACATGTTGTTTTAAAGTAGGTGTGTTTGAATTCATTTTGAGGTTCATGTTCACTTTATCAAGTGAAGGCAGCAATGGTAAAAGACAAATTGCAAAAAAAACATACAAGGTACTTTTAAAATTGATTTATTCCTGACACCTGTAGAGTTATGTATTGTTTGGTATATGAAGAAATTAAAAAGAAATTGAAGGTATTGTGGATATTGTGTTTGTTTTAATTATTTGTTGTACAGATGATTTTTTTCTGTTATATTAAAGTGCATGGGTGACAATGTTTTTAAATTAGTTGGAAGACCAAGGACACTAGAATGGAGCATAGCTCTAAAATCTTTGGTAAAATAATACTAATAATAATAATAATAATAATCAAATCATCACAATTGTTAAGTATTGATTGGCACTCCAAAATAAGAATGGAAATAAAAAAGCAACAAAAGTATTTATGCTGTTTAACAACTTTAAGCAAGCACCTTTTATTTTATCGCGCCCCTCCCCCACCCCTCCCTTTCAGCCATTAAAAAGCTAGCTACAACAAGTATTACAAAGATGCATTCCTGCAACCTTTGAAATTCCGCACTCCTAATATAGCCAAGGTCGCCCACACAAAAAAATCAGATCTAAGAGCATTTCCAATCTTATAATACTCATCATCATCATCATCATCATCATTGTAGGCATCATCATCGTTATCTACTCTTCATCTTCATCATCATCATTGTCATTGTCATCTCCTCTGAACAGTCATCCTCCTCTTCCTCCCCCTCATCGACTCACACACCGGCGTCGTCTCTGCTCTGCAGCTCGATGCTCTCGGGATGTTTGGGCGTCGGGTGCGTGGTCCCCTGGGCCAGCGGGGAGCCGCTGCGTCCCTTCGCCTTAAGACTGACGGCCGTCACAGCACTGAGCATCAGCAGCAGCCCGCAGCCCATAAGTGACGCGTACGCCCTGTAGAAGGGGGAGCGGACGCCAAACGCAGACTCGTACACAAGATGGAAGCTTAGAGAGAAGCACCTGCTCTCCTCTAACCACAACAGACACCTGTACACACCACTGTTCTCTGCTGAGAGATTGGATATGGTGAGAGACAAGTATTTGTGAGCCCTGAATTCATTTGAATCCACCTTGTCCCACAACTGCAGAGGAAACCTCAAATACCTAGAGTTCAGAATCTGCAGTTCCTGCTCAGTTCCTCTCTGATAGTACCAGTGAGGTGACAGCAAGTGGCCTTGGTTGGAACAGACTAGAGTAGCATTGTCACCCTGCGAGAACATCACGAACACAGGCTCCAGAATGACACACACAAAGAGCTGATGTAGAGAGCCGGGCTCTGCCATACATTCGTAGTGACCAGAATGGGCAGGCGAGACCGACGGTATGATCAGCGAGTAGTCGTCTCTGGCGATGTACATGTGTTCCTGAGCAGAGGTGTGGAGGCTCGTGATATGCAGGAAAGGGTCAAAAGAGAGAAGTTTACCTGGAGTTTGCCATTCCACCCTCCCTCTGTGCCCAGATGGAGTGGGGCAGGTGAGATTCACCCTCTCTCCTGGCAGAGCATAATGTTTTTCATATGTAATCTCTTTAAAAGTAGAAGCCAAAAAGTGGTTATTTGTGTCCTCTATCTGTTTATACACCATCCTCAGATAGATCTCCTGCACAGTCAGGCACTGATCGCCTCTTTTGGTGATGATCTGGTAACTTCCTTCATCTTCTGGCTTGAGGTCAAAGAACTGGATGATGGATCCATTGTGAACAATCTTCATTGCGCTTTGCGAGTCTCCAGGGAAAGTCTGCATGTAGTTTTGATCGTGAGGTCCCATGTTGATCTTGTAGACCTCCACTGTTTCCCCCTGACTTGGATCAAAGGTTGGCAAGAAGTATTCATAGGAGAAGCCTTCACCGTGTGGCCCGATAAGTGGAAGTGTGGCATTAACCATTCTGTGGCACACAGTCAGCTGAAAAGTGTGAGTAGTTTCAAGCCTCCCCTCGCACCAGGTCTCAGCTTTGTAGGTTCCTCCGTCTGACAGAGACAGGTTGGTGAGGGAGAACACAGACTGGTTGTTCAGCGTCGTGTAGAGTGCTGTTTTCGATACTGCAGAGCCGTCTAGCGCAGAGACATTCATGAGGAGCTGATGGCCCTCTCCTGAGCTCCTATACAGCAAATGTCTGTCACCGTCCTTAGCTGGACCAGGAACATGAAGCCCCACGTCTCCGCCTGCGTGTCCAAAAACAAGCCTGGCGTCCTGCTCGAGGCGAGCACAGCTGAACTGGAGCACCAGAAGGAACACGACCTGTTCGAGTGCGGCCATTTTATGTGTCTGTGTGTCTCTGCCTTGTGTGTCACAAATATGTACCTTGAGGGTCCTTGCTTCGAGATGATGTCTGCAGATATGTGTTGGTTGAAGAGAGAGATAAGAAAGGGGTTTTTGCAGTGTTTATTGCGAAACAGCAGCCTGGTGGCAAAGCTACTAATAAACAGATCTGCTGGTCAAACAGGAAAGGTGCGGTTGAAAAGCTAGACGTAAATGGTAGCAGAGGCACCAGCTTTCTGCTGAGACGTGGCAAAAAGATATCCATCTATGTAAGAAGACTCCGCACTAAACAAACCTCCGGGTCTGTGACACTGTGAGGGGCCTATTTTAATGAGCCACAGCACATGGTCGGAGGGTCGCAGGTTCAGTTCCCCTGTAGGTAGGTAACACACCTGTGATTGGAGGGTTGCAGATTCAGTTCCCCTGTAGGTAGGTAACACACCTGTGATTGGAGGGTTGCAGGTTCAGTTCCCCTGTAGGTAGGTAACTCACCTGTGATTGGAGGGTTGCAGGTTCAGTTCCCCTGTAGGTAGGTAACTCACCTGTGATTGGAGGGTTGCAGGTTCAGTTCCCCTGTAGGTAGGTAACTCACCTGTGATTGGAGGGTTGCAGATTCAGTTCCCCTTTAGGTAGGTAACACACCTGTGATTGGAGTGTTGCAGATTCAGTTCCCCTTTAGGTAGGTAACTCACCTGTGATTGGAGGGTTGCAGGTTCAGTTCCCCTGTAGGTAGGTAACACACCTGTGATTGGAGGGTTGCAGGTTCAGTTCCCCTTTAGGTAGGTAACACACCTGTGATTGGAGGGTTGCAGGTTCAGTTCCCCTGTAGGTAGGTAACACACCTGTGATTGGAGGGTTGCAGGTTCAGTTCCCCTGTAGGTAGGTAACACACCTGTGATTGGAGGGTTGCAGGTTCAGTTCCCCTTTAGGTAGGTAACACACCTGTGATTGGAGGGTTGCAGGTTCAGTTCCTCTTTAGGTAGGTAACACACCTGTGATTGGAGGGTTGCAGGTTCCAATCCAGAAACTGCCAGAAGAGCCACAGAGGTACCATCCCCACGCAGTGCTCCCGGGGCATCGTTGTCATGGTTACCCCTGGCTCGTGTGTGTAATGGGTTAAATGTAAACGTCAAATTGTGTTGTGCTGTGGTGTGCTATGTGATCACATTGACAAAAGGGAATCACTTTTTTACTTTTTTTTGTATGATTACAAAGGGTATACAGCAAATGTGTAACCAGTGGAATAATAAGGAAACTAATGTAGAGATCACAGCATTACTGTGTTCAGCAAATATGCAAAAAAAAAACAAACAAAAAAAACAGAGACATTTTAAGCCATGAACTACTCATAACACTTCACTGCCCCCTAGGGGTTAAAATCTCATGCTGCAAAAACCTGCAGGAGAGCCAAATGCCTCTGACAGTGAAAGCTGATATGAAATAGACCTACATTGTAAAATGGAGGATTATTCAAGGTCCTTACAGGATAAGAAATCTTTACACATATGCTGGTTTGAAAAAATGGATGTACTACCTTTTGGTGAAATGATCAGTGACTGACCTATTAAATCTGGGGTGATCCATGTCCAAATAAAGTATTGCAATTACTCAAATAAACATTCATTCAATCAAGACAAGAAGTGTATTGGGCAGATTAAGGGTAATACCCCCAGCCACTACAGAGTTCCAAGTGTTTTGAAAGTTACTGTGTGTGAGTGCATACACATACAGTCTGTGGTGTGTGTGAGCATACAGTCTGTGGTGTGTGTGACACGTACAGTCTGTGATGTGTGTGAGACGTACAGTCTGTGGTCTGTGTGAGCATACAGTCTGTGGTGTGTGTGAGACATACAGGTGTGTGTGAGCATACAGTCTGTGGTGTGTGTGAGACGTACAGTCTGTGGTGTGTGTGAGACGTACAGTCTGTGGTGTGTGTGAGCATACAGTCTGTGGTGTGTGTGAGCATACAGTCTGTGGTGTGTGTGAGCATACAGTCTGTGGTGTGTGTGAGCATACAGTCTGTGGTGTGTGTGAGACATACAGTCTATGGTGTGTGAGCATATAGTCTGTGGTGTGTGTGAGACGTACAGGTGTGTGTGAGCATACAGTCTGTGGTGTGCGTGAGACGTACAGTCTGTGGTGTGTGTGAGCATACAGTCTGTGGTGTGTGTGAGACATACAGTCTATGGTGTGTGAGCATATAGTCTGTGGTGTGTGTGAGACGTACAGGTGTGTGTGAGCATACAGTCTGTGGTGTGTGTGAGACATAGGCCTACAGTTTGTGGTGTGTGTGAGCATACAGTCTGTGGTGTGTGTGAGACATACAGTCTATGGTGTGTGAGCATATAGTCTGTGGTGTGTGTGAGACGTACAGGTGTGTGTGAGCATACAGTCTGTGGTGTGCGTGAGACGTACAGTCTGTGGTGTGTGTGAGACATAGGCCTACAGTCTATGGTGTGTGTGAGCATACAGTCTGTGAGCCCATATAGGGGCTGAGCTGAGCTCTCAACAGGGAGCCCAATCTGCAAGAGGTTGGTCTGGGGAGATATTGATGGCCTGGGAGATATTGGCTGATCAGTCATAAAATCTCGATAACAGCAGCTTTCAGACTCGGCTCTTGACTTGGGGGGGGAAACTATTATATAACTATTTGTAATACGTTAGGCTATGCTTTATGCTCTCATAGTTATGATTAGTTATTTTCAGTTGACCATATGAAAATCCCTCACAAGTCACAACTTATTTTGGTTAGCTATAAAACTTTCCTCTACCTGACAACCCTTAGCTACCACCGCCCTCATTTTGGCTGTCATATAACACAAGACCACCAATGTCAACAAGCTAATCACAACACCGTGGCATTGAAGTAGTCTGGTGCATAAACACTTTTCTATAATGATTCGTGAAAAGTTAAAATACAGCTGCTCAAAAGACTTAACAACCGTGAATAAATTTAATGAAATAAAGTTCCATAAACATGGAGGAAACGAACAAGTGTGTCATTAGCACAAAAGCGTATGCTACACTGAGAAACACCACTTGAGTCATACAAGTCAGATCATGCTGTCATGCTGCCCTTCAGTGGTCACCGCATGCGCAGTCTTGTCACTGTCACGCCGCCATTTTCATAGCGCATGCTCAGACGACCTTCCGGCTCCTCCATATAAAGCCTTCCCGTGCGCTGTCCCGTTCCACCTTCAGCCATTTTGACAATGTTAGGAGCTGTGGGACGCTGCTGCACCGGGGCTTTGCAGGCTCTGAAGCCCGGGGTGAATACCCTGAAGGCCCTCAATGGATCACGATCAGCTCTCTTTTCTTGTAAGTAATACAGGATATTTAGTGTGCTAAAATACAACAGTAGAACTGCGTTTTGTGTCTCTCGTGGGCAGCTGCCGGTGTGTCATGGTGGGGCTGAGGGAAATGGCAGACGGCGTGCAGGCGGCACGAGTAAGGACAGGCCGCAGCGATGAATGTCAATAAGTATGACGAGCTGACAGAAAATAATGTTTTTCGGCACGTTTGCTGTTTTGGTTTAGACATGCATTAGAATATCTAATGCCATTGTAGCTGTGAATGGAAATTCCTATGGTAACGCGAATGACCTTTGCGTGTCATGAGGAAGCTAATTCGGTTAGCACGACGATTAGCAGCAACTGCAGGCTCATTGGTTGAGTCCGTCTAAAATCCGTCAAATCCGACGATAGATGGATATTGAAGTCGATGAGTAAGAAGGCGATGTGATGCTTATTCTGGGGCCGTTATTGCCGAATCGCTTTGCTTATTTGCAAGACGTTCTTTCAGTGGCAGAACAAGTTGTACTTGCTGTTAGCTCTAGCTCAGCAACGTAACAGCTAGCTGGTCGACTACATGCAATGAGGGGTTAACGTTAAATTAGCATTAGCCGACAACCTTGACGTCCTCAGTGAAATGTGTGGTAGGGGGATTGACTAGTGACGTTTATACATGGAAACACGACGTAATGTTGTAAAAATTTATAGATTATCTAAAGCCAAGGTCACCTCTCCTAACAAATTGTTTACTTGTTCAAACGGGAAAAGTATTATGAAATAGTTTGAATGAAACTCAATGAATGAAGCCAGCGTTACATGTCTTATACTTTTAGCTACTATTACAAATAGCTGACGTTCTTATGCAGAGCGCCCTACAGTTAGTTTACAGGGTCCAGTCCCTGGAGCAATGTGTGGTTAGATGCCTAGCTCAAGGGCACTTCAGCCATGGATGAGGGTGCAGGACAGCACAAGTTGTTTGCTCCCCCACCCCTATTCATTCGGGACCTGAACCTGCCATCCTCAAATCACCAACTTTTTAACCATTAGGCCACAGCTGCCCTATTGTATTTGCCAAGTCACCAGTGATGTCACAGTTTGTCCTAAGTGTAATGTGTCTGCGATTTTTCTAAGATATTGTTAACAATCGAAGTACCAGTGTCCTTCAATGAACATAAAGCAAGTAGATAAGATTACCTCAAATTAGACACCTGTGGTTTGAAGAAATGTTGTAAAATCCACTACTGATCTGCCAAAAAACTGCAGAGATGTAGCCAAGCTTCTCAATTAAATTCCGAGAATTAAATTCCGTTGTGAACGTCTTTGTTTTTGTTTCTTATCCAGGCAGGGATTATGCTGCCCCCGCCGCAGCTGCAGTCATCGCTCACGGGCGTATCGTGGCGGTCATCGGTGCCGTGGTGGACGTCCAGTTCGACGAGGGCCTCCCTCCCATCCTGAACGCCCTGGAGGTGGCCGGCCGCGAGACCAGGCTCGTGCTGGAGGTGGCTCAGCATCTGGGTAAGTTCCCACGTCTCCAGGTACAATTTTGCAGCCAGCTGGAAAGAGACGGGAGGGTTGTACTGTACTTGACTGGCTTCACCTTGGCCCCGCAGGTGAGAACACAGTGCGTACTATTGCCATGGACGGTACAGAGGGTTTGGTGCGTGGCCAGAAGGTTCTGGACACCGGCGCCCCCATCAGAATCCCTGTGGGCCCCGAGACCCTGGGCAGAATTATGAACGTGATCGGAGAACCCATCGATGAGAGAGGCCCGATCTCCACTAAGCAGTAAGTCCACCTGGTTTGCTTTCAAAGATGATGCTGCTTACCTCATTTGTATAATCTGGCAGATGTAGGGAAGAGTGGAAGGGGTTAATTCAGAACCTATATTTTACTTAACGATTCTCATCTACTGCTTCTTGCTCTGCAGCTGTTGGCTGTTCCTAATGACATCTCGCTACACTGTGTATAGTGACAGACTTCTACTTCTACCAGGAAGTAGATTTGTAGGTCATTGCTTACAGCATACAGCACAATAAAACACTGAAATGTGTGATGTTAATAGCATTACTGCTTTGCCTTGCAGCACTGCCCCGATCCATGCCGAGGCCCCAGAGTTCACAGACATGAGTGTGGAGCAGGAGATCCTGGTCACTGGGATCAAGGTGGTGGACCTGCTGGCCCCCTACGCCAAGGGTGGAAAAATTGGTATGTCTCAACGTGCTTTGCAGCCACCATAAAATATCACTAGGATAACTTGTGCTTTCTGCATCCTTTCCCCATCTTGGCAAATAGTGTGTAGTGTCAGTGTTTGTTTGTGCAGGAATATCTTGTTTATGTCAAAATGGGTAAAAGTATATATGGCTTAGTTATTACTAGTGGTGATCTGGTGCTGTTGTGAAGGACCTGGCTATTAACCCTTTAGGCGCCAGAGGTTTTTTCCTAAAACATTCGATTTTGACATCTTAATTTCAAAAGGTTATAACTTAAAAATTATAAGAGATAGAGACTTACTGTAAATTAGAGAAATATTAAGGATGATCCAAAGTTTATGTAGGGATTAAATTTACCCATCTAATTTGCATATTATGACGTCACATGGCGGCGGCCATCTTGGATTATAGAATTTTTATAAATTGTCACGTTTGAAAGATAAAATGCAGTACTCCCTCCCCAAAAAAAATGTGTATGTACCTTGTGTATGCTATATTGCACAATACTGAATGCTCAGATAAATAGTAAATAGCAACCAAACAGTGTAAATCTTTACTAATAAATGGCAGAACCAAACCGAATGCATGTAGCAGTAGGCTGACCTTTTGCTGTAGAGATTTTCCATTTATTACAGAGGCACTCAGATTCCATATATGGGGCATTTATATGTTATTCTATATATACATATATCATAAGACTTGTTTAGTTTAAAATCTCATGAGTGAGATGACAAGATGAGACAAGAGACAACGTTAGTAGTTTTTTTTTTTTTTTTTTTTTTTTTTTTTTTTTAGGTTTGTTTTTTTGGTTGGGCTTTTTTTGAGCTGACAAAGGCTAAAAACTGATGGGCAAAGCGATTTGTCTCATTTGTAACATTTGAAAGATTTGTAAGAACATTCCAGAAATCATCAGAGAAAGAGTGACAGAAAATCTAGGGGCGAATTGGCATTGGAGATATCCAATTGGCTGATCAAAGGGCGTGAGACAATTTTGATACCCCTCCTCATTGATCAACTCAAAGCAGGTGTGACAATACACCGGCATTCCCATCATCTTGCCTAGATAAACTAACGAGCATATTAGCTCCTCTGCCCCGTGCCAAACCGCCTCTGTTCCTGCTGCGAGCAGCACGCGCAGATCTGCTGCGCACTTGTGCCGAGTGGAGAGTGGAGAGGAGAGGAGAGGAGAGGAATTTTCATGGGTAGGACTCTCACTGCGTCTCCTCACCCTGCTTCTACGTTGTCCCCTAGCTCTCCTAGAAACACTTTGACCTCGTCTAACATACCCAGTGGCATTAGACAACGTCTCCACCACGTTACTGTCTCCGCGATTAGGGAAAGGTACAGTCGGAAAACAAATTAGCTACATGGCTAGCGCAGTAAAAACACTGGACCCCGACTTCACTTCTAGCCTCGTTCCCCACACTACTAACACGCCTGCTTACTCCCTGATAAACATTCCCACCCCATGAAACACTGTTCCCATCGCTGACATTGAGCAAATGAGTATCTACTTTGGCCAAATGATCCAAAGATTGTGCTTGGTGTAGGGCTAAATAATCACTTTGTCCAGCTGCATCACTGCAAGGCAGGGACGCATCTGAAGCGTCGTCGCTAAACGCATCACCGTCATCTTCTGGAGGCAGATATTCGCCTTCAGAATAAGGGTCTGCGAATAGAAGACCCAACACTTCATTGCAGATAAACTTCTTTGATGAAATTAGACGAAAAACGAAGGCAAACACTCGCTGACGTTGACAATATCGCTCTAATTATATAGCTCGCATGCAAACTAGCTTCGCTTTTGCTCACACTGATTCAACATGCTGTAGCTCGACTATTTTGTATAGAAACATAACGTAATTCTGAGTCAGGGACGTAGTATGACATGTCTACCACCTAGTGGAAGGGAGTTCAAACCAAATTTGACACCCTATTTGACAAAATCGACCGTTTTATTCAGTGCGGCATCTTGTCGACTTAAGTCGACAATGGCGCCTAGAGGGTTAATGTGAACACGGATTAAGTGACTAACTCTGTGGTGTGTGTGCAGGTCTGTTCGGTGGTGCTGGAGTGGGCAAGACTGTGCTGATTATGGAGCTGATCAACAACGTGGCCAAGGCACACGGTGGTTACTCGGTGTTCGCCGGTGTGGGTGAGAGGACCCGCGAGGGCAACGATCTCTACCACGAGATGATTGAGTCCGGAGTCATCAACCTGAAGGACACCACTTCCAAGGTAGGTCGGTTGCCTTTAGGCAGATTGTAACATTGGAGAGAGTGGGTAAATTGTTGATCCTGGTGTTGGGGGAACAGGAGAAGGCGCTGTGTGTGTGTGTGTGTGTGTGTTCGGGGCTTCTTGATAAGTAGGGCACTTGGAGTGTAGACGGTGCCTGTGAGGAAAGGGCCCAGCTGGAAGTGTTAAAAGATGAATGAGGAACTCTGCATCCATCTCATGGGTTCTTCTTGGCCTCTGAGCCCCTGCATGAAGTTGTGTGGAGGTCGGCTCAGTAGGTTGTAATCCTGCTTGTCCACAGAAACAAATGATGTTTATAAAGGTCATGACATGGGTAGCAAGTACAGATCTCTTAACAGTCCTTGCATGAGTAATGTGACTGAAATGTTTTCAGCCCTGCAGAGGAATAGATGAATCCTGCTGTTGCCAGTTTAGTGTTTTAAATCTGCTGCTTGCTGTTGTGTGCATTGCTCTCTGGAACTAAAACGCTGTCCTACTCCTGACCCCTAGGTGGCGCTGGTGTACGGTCAGATGAACGAGCCCCCCGGCGCCCGTGCCCGTGTCGCTCTGACTGGACTGACCGTTGCTGAGTATTTCCGTGACCAGGAGGGCCAGGACGTGCTGCTCTTCATTGACAACATCTTCCGCTTCACCCAGGCTGGTTCAGAGGTGAGGGTTCCAGCTTAGCTATGATTGGACCATACACACAACCCTTAGCAGTGATTGGGCCACACACACAACCCTTAGCAGTGATTGGGCCATACACACACAACCCCTAGCTATGATTGGGGCACACACACAACCCCTAGCTATGATTGGGGCACACACGCACACATACACACACACACACACACACACACACACACACAACCCCTAGCTATAATTGGGCCACACACACACAACCCCTAGCTAAGATTGGGCCACACACACACACACACACAACCCCTAGCTATTATGAGCTCTTAACCACGCTGAACTATGATGGGATACACACACGACACAGGTCCAACACCTTAACCGCCAGGCCACTACTGCCCATGTGTACACAACCCTTAGCTATGGAGGGTCACGCATGCATCCCTCAGCTATGAAGGGTCACGCATGCATCCCTCAGCTATGAAGGGTCACGCATGCATCCCTCAGCTATGAAGGGTCACGCATGCATCCCTCTGCTGTGATGGGGTCGCCCATGCAATTGAAACTTTCAGTGCTAATCCACTGATTGGAAGGATGAGCACAACCTCCATCTTGGGTCTTTACAACAAAAAAAAAAGAAGAAAAAAAAAAAGAAAAAAAGTAAGGCTTGACCCATTTAGTGGCAAGGGGAGAAAGACTAAAGTCTCAGCCCGTCTGTGCGCGCATGCACGTTTCTCCCTCTAGGTATTTGAGCCGGATCCTGTGTGTGTGTGTGTGTGTGTCCGTCCCTGCATTGGGTATTTAAGCCTGACCGTGTGTGTGTGTCTGTCCCTGTATTGGGTATTTAAGCCTGACCGTGTGTGTGTGTGTTTCCCCCTGTATGAGGCATTTAAGCCTGACCCTGTGTGTTTCTCCCTATATTAAGTGTTTGAGCCTGACCGTGTGTGTGTGTGTGTGTCCCTATATGAAGTGTTTGACCGTGTGTGTGTTTGCTCCTGTAGGTGTCTGCCCTGCTGGGTCGTATCCCCTCTGCCGTGGGCTACCAGCCCACCCTGGCCACTGACATGGGCACCATGCAGGAGCGCATCACCACCACCAAGAAGGGCTCCATCACCTCCGTGCAGGTACACAATGCTCCATCACCTCCGTGCAGGTACACAATGCTCCATCACCTCCGTGCAGGTACACAATGCTCCATCACCTCCGTGCAGGTACACAATGCTCCATCACCTCCGTGCAGGTACACAATGCTCCATCACCTCCGTGCAGGTACACAATGCTCCATCACCTCCGTGCAGGTACACAATGCTCCATCACCTCCGTGCAGGTACACAATGCTCCATCACCTCCGTGCAGGTACACAATGCTCCATCACCTCCGTGCAGGTACACAATGCTCCATCACCTCCGTGCAGGTACACAATGCTCCATCACCTCCGTGCAGGTACACAATGCTCCATCACCTCCGTGCAGGTACACAATGCTCCATCACCTCCGTGCAGGTACACAATGCAGGCCAGCCGCGCGGCTTATGGTGTTCTACAAACCACCCGTCTCCTTAGCCAGCAAAACGGGGGTTTTCATTTTTATGTAGTTGCACAGTTGAACGTGCATTGAAAAGGTCTTGTGCTGTATCTGTTTATTATTATTATTATTATTATTATTATTATTATTATTATTATTATTATTATTATTATTATTAGAGAACAGAACATTACAGAACTGGTAGAGGGAGGTGCTCAACATGTCCAGTTGCATGGACCAGCACTGATTAACAGAATGAAGGAGAATTTACTTGGCAATGTATTTCTACTCGAGTGCAAGTCAGTCTAGCGGCATTCAAGGAGGATTCTGGCTCATTAAATGGGCTTCTCCAGTTTTGGCCAAATCATATGTGCAGAGGGGTGGGGAGTGCAAGCTGTATTGAGAAACGACTGATCAGTCCAAAGGTCAACATGTAGGGCTGTCAACACTCTGAAGTTTAACCGTCTGTGTTCCACCCAGGCCATCTACGTGCCCGCTGACGACTTGACTGACCCCGCCCCTGCCACCACCTTTGCCCACTTGGACGCCACCACTGTGCTGTCCCGTGCCATCGCCGAGCTGGGCATCTACCCCGCCGTCGACCCCCTCGACTCCACCTCCCGTATCATGGACCCCAACATCGTGGGTGCCGAGCACTACGACATTGCCCGTGGCGTGCAGAAGATCCTCCAGGTTAGTCTGCCACACCCTCTAACTGGCCAGCAGGATCCCACACACCGGCCAGAGAAAGCAGGTCCTGCCACGTGTCCCTTCTGCCTGCGCTCTTCACACTGCTATTGACATGACTTTCACCAGTGGGCTGAAGTGTCATGCTAATTAGGATCAGCGGGAAGAAATGTGTGGCAGGACTTGTACTTTCTGAACCCGGCATGTCTGCCTCTGCTGCTAGGAACTGTTTGAGTGGAGCAGGAGACGGTTACACCAGCACGGTCTGCTTCTGTACGACTACCTGCTAAATATGGCCACTGAGTTTTGTTATTGTTTAAGACTATGCAGTGACATGCATACATTTTTATTTATTTTTTTTGTCAGGGTGTCATGAAATGCAAAGAAATAAAGTGTGTTTTTGTCCCCCAGGACTACAAGTCTCTGCAGGACATCATTGCCATCTTGGGTATGGACGAGCTGTCTGAGGAGGACAAGCTGACTGTGGCACGCGCCCGCAAGATCCAGCGCTTCCTGTCGCAGCCCTTCCAGGTGGCCGAGGTGTTCACCGGGCACTTGGGCAAGCTGGTGCCCCTCAAGGACACCATCCAGGGCTTCAAGTCCATCCTGGGAGGTACGTGCCCCCTCTACTCACTCTCCACTCAGTCATATGGGCCATGTCAGTCTCCCCTCAGTCATGCCTGTTGGCTAGGGCTATCCCAAAGCCAGCCAAGGACAAGGCTTTAAAACCATCCTCGTGGTGTGCCAGACACTGGGGCACTTGGCACAGCGCAATGCAAATGTCTCTTCCCCATAGGGCCTGCCTTAGTGTTTCACACAGTTTGTGTAGTGAAGTATGTGTACATTTTTAGTTGAGTGCATTTTCAATAATCTTGTTGGTTAGAATGGATGGTAACCGGTATATCTGTAAGCTTGTTTAATGTTGTTTGAGGAAAGTAAATGTGGCTTGTTGTGATATTGTTTGAGGTGAATGTTGTGATACTGTTTGAGGTGAGTGTGTTTGATTATCGTTTGAGGTGACAATGTGAATGTTGTCGCTGTGTTCCAGGCGAGTACGACGCGCTGCCCGAGCAGGCGTTCTACATGGTGGGGCCAATCGAGGAGGTCGTCCAGAAGGCCGAGAAGCTGGCCGAGGAGCACTCGTAAATAAGCAGTTGTTTGTCAATACATTGTGTAAAAAGAGAGAGAAGTGGAGGAAGCACTTGGTTTGTACGCGTCACATTCAGAAAAGCTTACAAAGTTTGTCCTGTATCTGTCGATTCATCCGGTAAAGTTCTATTTAATGTTTCCAATGATAAAGTGGAAATAAAGGTCTGTCTTACACACCCGTCTCGTTTTTGATCATTTCTGTGCGTGCTTGGGTCATGGACAGGCTGAAGAGTTCCAGTGGCCTTGTGGGTTGTTACTGGAAAAGTCTACAGGGTTCCTATGCTCATGGGAATCCTGGAAGAGTCATGGAATTTTAGTTTCTCCCTACCCATTTCTCCCTGTTATTAGTATTTTGAATGTTAAACATTATATTTAGCCCCAATGTATGCTAAATTCTACACACTTAAGGTGGTGTGAAGTTATGGAAAATTTGTTTTGGTCATGAAAAACTCATGGAAAAGTTTTAAAATTTTATCAGTGAAAAAAGAACCGAGTCTATAACACCTTATAAATATAACTCTTGAGCTCTGTTACTGGAGAAGTCTATTACGGATAAATTAAAAAAAGGTACTTAGAGAGGTCTAACAGATTTAAAAAAAAACACAAACTCTGCATAGGGTCTGCATAAGGGTGGCAACTACCAAAAATATCTGAAATTATAGCAAGCTAGTAATACTGAAGCCTTGGAATGTTGGAAGACCCTAATCACCGATGTATTGGGAATTAACAAGCGGCACTATAAGGTAATAATGTATGTGTGTACCTATGAGGTTGATCTGTCCTGTTCTGATTTGACGTAATTCTTGCACATATATTTTAGCGACTTTATTTTCTTGCATGAACTTTTGTCCACTAGGGGGAGGTGTAGCTCAAAAGAAATACACGGCCTGTTCCTGTTTGCAGGCAGCGTGTCAAGTCTGGTATATCGCCCCATCTCCTTCGCCTGCACTGGCAAATGTCAATCAATGCTAGTAAAATATGCCGACGTTTGCTTGAGAGAAAAAAAAAACACTTTGGGTGCACATTTTAGCCGCGTGAAGAGCGATCTTTTGTTTAGGTTACCACCCTGTGCGGCGTTAAACTTCGAGCAGACTGCTCTTCGTCAGACTGAACTAAGCACCTTGGAGAATGACAAAAATACTTAGACCATGGCTGTGTGCAGAATAATCGTGAAAAAGGTCAATCTCTCTAGTCTATACCCAAAAGTGGAGTTAAAGGCTACGCAATGTGATGTACAAATAGGCTACTGCACTGCCATGTGCTAAATATATCTGCTCTGGAATGCATTGTGAAAGGGTCGTTAACGACTCCTCCCTTTCCTGTTCACGCTTATCAGGAGGGCATTTATGGGAAGAAGACCAGTGGTGCTATAACAGTCCCATATTTAAACAGGCTCACTGAACTCCTCACAAAACAGTGAATGCACAATCTTGTCGTGAAGAAACTGCTCAGTTGGAGGTTTCAGAAGGAGTTGACTCATCTGCCGTGTGTCATCAGCCTTCCGTTACGTTGCTCTGTGATTTGAGAGGGAACTGCTGCCTCACTCCTGTCACTTTCAGTCCACAATAGGCCCTACCTATCTGCCGCCCACAACACCTACCTGCATCCCACAACACCTACCTGCATCCCACAATACTTACCTGCATCCCACAACACCTACCTGCATCCCACAATACTTACCTGCATCCCACAACACCTACCTGTATCCCACAATACCTACCTGCATCCCACAACACCTACCTGCATCCCACAACACCTACCTGTATCCCACAACACCTACCTGCATCCCACAACACCTACCTGCATCCCACAATACTTACCTGCATCCCACAACACCTACCTGCATCCCACAATACTTACCTGCATCCCACAACACCTACCTGTGTCCCACAATACCTACCTGCATCCCACAACACCTACCTGCATCCCACAACACCTACCTGTGTCCCACAATGGCAATACCTATCTCCTGCCTCATGTCAGCTTCAGTCCACAAGCAGCCCACAATACCTCTCTGCATCCCATAATACCTATCTGCATGTCAAGGTTTCTGGAGATTAGCTCTTTGCAGCTGTGCGGGAATTGGCCTCACCTTGACCTGTGGCTGTACCTTGCTCAGGTGTGAACGAGTCACTGCTGCCTGCATGGGAGGGAGGTGTGTGTGTGTGTGTGTGTGTGTGTGTTTAGGGGCTATAGGAGTGCTAGGGTACTCAAGCGTGTGTTTGAGAAACATCAGTACGTGTGTATCGGAGTGTGTGTTTACGCCATCAACTTTCTCATATCTTTTTACTTTGATCCCATTTCCGTATTCTTAACATTCTTGTGGACACAACACCTGCAAAGGTAGAACTTATCCATGAATCCCTCCATAATTCTCTTCATGTGTGGGTAGTTTGTTAATTATTGAACTCTGAGGTGACCAGAAGTATGTTAAGTGTTTAATTTGCTCAGTTCTCATGTAACATGAAAATGTTCACATACACACAACATACTCAGAGTGTAATAATCGTGATAACTTGAAGACAACTTACAGACACTTTTAACTAAAGGAAATGCAGACCACAGTTGCATTGACACTTACCATGCTGAATGTAAGGCTAATGCGTGTTAAACACACACTGCAATTAGTGTCGGATACACATTCAGGGCGCGTATTGATGCTAAAAAAAAATACCAGACGGCAAGAATACACCATGTCTGTGTTTTACATGTTTTACAAGAGACATTAAATGTTTATACGATGTGTATGATTTACATGTTGTACAAAAGACATTAAAATGTCCACAGGACGACAGAGGTCGAGATTCCGGCTTCAGAAAGTAAAAGCCATTTTTGCTGAACCCCTGTGATCCTATCGAGCACATAAATCACCAGAGAGGTACAGGCATTAATTAGCCAAATCACCTGTGATTGGTGCACAGGTGCATGGCAGGGTGATTGGGCTTTGGCTGGTCTTGGGGGTGTCTTTGAGGAGCAGGTGGTCGAAGACGCAGGACGGCAGGTAGGAGAGCTGGGCGGGGGAGGGGGGAGGTACTAGATGAGGGCTTTGGCTGGTTTGGGGGGCTAGATGACGGGTTTGGGGGGCTAGATGAGGGCTTTGGCTGGTTTGGGGGGCTAGATGAGGGCTTTGGCAGGTTTGGGGGGCTAGATGACGGCTTTGGGGGGCTAGATGACCGCTTTGGCTGGTTTGGGGGCTTCCTTGAGCAGCAGGTAGTCGGAGACGCAGGAGGGCAGGTAAGAGAGCGGCAGCCAGAAGAGTTTGGCGTCCCAGCCGGGCGAGTAGCGTTTGCGGGGGCGCAGAGCAGACACGCCGTGCTCCATGCAGCTCACCACCTTCATCAGGTCGGCGTCCGGCAGCTTCGCAAACCTGTCCAGCATCACCTGGTGCACTGCAGCACATGGACAATACACACACACATACACACACACACAGACACATACACACACACATACACACACACACACAGACACATACACACACACAAATTTGCACAGACACGCATGTGCACAGACACAACACGCACAAACACACACAGAGACACAGACACACACACACACATACACACACACACACACACACACAAATTTGCACAGACACAGCATGCACAAACACACACACACACACACACACACACACACACACACAGACACATACACACACACACACACACATACACACACACACACAGACACACACATACACACACAGACACATACACACAAATTTGCACAGATACGCATGTGCACAGACACAGCACGCACAAACACACACACACACACACAGAGACACACACACGCACACAAACAGACACACACAGAGACACACACACACACACACACACACACACACACACACAGACACATACACACAAATTTGCACAGACACGCATGTGCACAGACACAGCACGCACAAACACACACACACACACAGAGACACACACACGCACACAAACAGACACACACACAGACACACACACACAGGAAAAAATAATAGATGAGAGTCTACTTAAGGCTGCTCGTCACTGCTGAAATTGCTGAAGTTGCATATTGATGTGAATATCGTTGTGTGGAGTCCTCTCCCAAAATGCACAATCGCCTTCAGCAGACACGTATCTGACGAGGCAGACGCAGCAGACAGAAGGCTGTGACATTCAACGACCACATGACCTTGATGTCAGTGCTAGAACCATGTGACCTTGAGACCACTGCTAGAACCACATGACCTTGATGTCACTGCTAGAACCATGTGACCTTGAGACCACTGCTAGAACCATGTGACCTTGAGACCACTGCTAGAACCATGTGACCTTGATGTCAGTGCTAGAACCATGTGACCTTGAGACCACTGCTAGAACCATGTGACCTTGAGACCACTGCTAGAACCATGTGACCTTGATGTCACTGCTAGAACTATGTGACCTTGAGACCACTGCTAGAACCATGTGACCTTGATGTCACTGCTAGAACTATGTGACCTTGAGACCACTGCTAGAACCATGTGACCTTGATGTCACTGCTACAACCAAAGCTGCTCAGTGAACGAGACGGCATGAAGCCAACATGAGACGCTCACCTTCGGGGACAAAATGCTCACGAGACGCTCACCTTTGGGGACAAAGTCGTCGCCGTAGTCATCCTTCACGTCCTGCGGTAGTTTGTCCCACAGCTGCTGCACGTTGCGCATCAGGATCTCCGTGTCCGTCACGTTGGTCTTGAAGAAGCCCGGCTCAATGCAGATGACCTTCACGCCAAACGCATGCATGTTCAGCCTGCAACCAAAGCCAGCTTTGTCACCGTCACGTCAAACGCATGCATGTTCAGCCTGCAACCAAAGCCAGCTTTGTCACTGTCACGTCAAACGCATGCATGTTGAGCCTGCAACCAAAGCCAGCTTTGTCACTGTCACGTCAAACGCATGCATGTTCAGCCTGCAACCAAAGCCAGCTTTGTCACTGTCACGTCAAACGCATGCATGTTGAGCCTGCAACCAAAGCCAGCTTTGTCACCGTCACGCCAAACGCATGCATGTTGAGCCTGCAACCAAAGCCAGCTTTGTCACCGTCACGCCAAACGCATGCATGTTGAGCCTGCAACCAAAGCCAGCTTTGTCACTGTCACGTCAAACGCATGCATGTTGAGCCTGCAACCAAAGCCAGTTGGATTTTTTTAAAAACCATTGATCTAACTATAGATAGGATTTCCCCTTGAAAAGAACCACATATAAATCAAAGAGAGTATTGATCCAGCCAGGACTTCTGAAATAGTTTAGACTCACCTGATTCTACAGTATTGTCATTTATCAGTAGGAGCAGTATAGTGTGTGTGTGTGCGCGTGTGTGTGTGTGTGCGCATATGTCACCTCAGGCTGTCACAGAAGCCCTCCACTCCGTATTTGGAGACGCAGTAGGGCCCGCCGGTAGGGGCGATGCGTCCGAAGATGCTGGACATGTTGACCACGCGTCCCTGCGCCTTCTTGATGAGTGGCAGCACGCTCAGTGTCACGGCGATGACCCCCATCAGGTTCACGTCCAGCATGGACCTGTAGTCCTCGATGGTCAGCCAATCACACTGGCCCGAGGGGACAGACACGCCCGCATTGTTCACCACGCCCCAGAGACCTGCACACGCACACACACCACACATACACACGCACACCGTTACAGCATGGACCTGTAGTCCTCCATGGTCAACCAGCCACACTGTCCCGAGGGGACAGACACCCTCGCGTTGTTCACCACGCCCCAGAGACCTGCACACACACACACACACACACCATTACAGCATGGACCTGTAGTCCTCCATGGTCAACCAGTCACACTGTCCCGAGGGGACAGACACCCTCGCGTTGTTCACCACGCCCCACAGACCTGCACACACACACGCACACACACACACACGCACACACACACGCACACACACATGTGCGCACACATACACAAACAGGGCTGTTTACACCTCCAACAGATTACAATCCACACCACACACTAAAGCTAGACTAATCACTAACTATTCTGCTGTAGGACTGTACAGAAGAATAAAACATTACAGTCCACACCACACACTACATTAACACTAATATTGTTAATAGAGTACAGGGCTGTTTCCCGTTCCAATACATTACAGTCTACACCACACTATATACTGCATACTAATAACACCACACACTATAACTACACTAATATTGCTACATATACTGCATACTAATAACACCACACACTATACCTAGACTAATATTGCTACATATACTGCATACTAATAACACCACACACTATAACTAGACTAATATTGCTACATATACTGTTGCAAGACTCTACAGACGAGTAATCCATTACAACCCACTCCTGCCTTGGCCTTGAGGCGATCCCTGTGTGCGATACAGAGCTATAGGTGTGATAAAAACAGACCTTTGAACCCCTGATCCCTAAACCCTTAAACCCTTGAATCCTTGATCCCTAAACCCTTGAACCCCTGATCCCTTAAACCCTTGAATCCTTGATCCCTAAACCCTTGAACCCCTGATCCCTAAACCCTTAAACCCTGGAACCCTTGATGCTTAAACCCTTGAACTCTTGAACCCTGATCCCTAAACCCTTAAACCCTTCATTTAGGTCTACGGGGCCTAACAGACCAGACCATGACATCCCATCATGCATTTCTGCCAGGTCAAAGCACACTTCCTCAGGCGAGGCCATAGAACCGGTGTGTGACACACATACACACATATGCACATGTCCATTTAGAACCAGTGAATGTGTCACACACACACGCACATACGCACATACACCCATACACACACACATACACACACACACACACACATATAGGCACATGTACATTTAGAACCAGTGAATATGTCACACACACACGCACATACACACACATACACAGGTATGTATCTGTCCATTTAGAACCAGTGAATGTGTCACACACACACGCACATACACACACATACACACGTACGTATCTGTCCATTTAGAACCAGTGAATGTGTCACACACACATGCACATACACACACATGCACATACCTACGTATGTATCTGTCCATTTAGAACCAGTGAATATGTCACACACACATGCACTTACACACACACACACATACACACGTACATATCTGTCCATTTAGAACCAGTGAATGTGTCACACACACATGCACATACACACACACACATACACACACATGCACATACACACGTACATATCTGTCCATTTAGAACCAGTGAATATGTCACACACACATGCACATACACACACACACAGTGTTTTCCCCAGAAATAAAAAGAAGGGTTTAAATTTTGATGTAAATACGATGACGCGGTGGCACGGTTTTTTTCTTCTAGAGCTAAAATGGTGCATTCTAGGAAGATCTGAAGCAAAATTTTGGTGCCAGAAGGCTGGTGGAAACATAACACTTTTAATAAAATGTTGCATTTTTTGGCACAAATAGAACAAAAAACTTGTTGCACTTGGTGAGTTGAAAGAGCCAAAACTCCCAGGTCAGTGTCCCCATATCACCCACTCCCCATATCAGTGTCCGTGGGTGTTGTTGTCATGTTACTTGTAGCATCTCCAGCAATCACAGGGTCGTGATGCATGGACAGTCTCACTGTGGCTTGTAGGATGACTGCATTTAGCGGTAACTTCGTCAGTGGGAATATCAGCATCCAGGTTCCCTTTCTTTCCGAAAAATGCTGTTATCTTTCTGTTCGACATTATTTCCGCTGATCAAATATTGGAAGTCCAACGCCTCATTTACCAATGTCGTCACGCTACGATGATTATGCCTATCACTGAGTACTACACGGTATTCCAACATGTCAAGGTTACTTCGTCTGCTGCACGTGCGCACCCTCGCAAAAGGAGGGATTATCACCAATGTCATGGCCACTCTTACGTACAACGTCACAGTACGTTCCTACTATCAGCTAAATATCTCCCTGTATGGCCACATGAAAGCTGAATTGGTACCACAGATCTTAGATTCTGCAGATAAATATAATTCAGTGTAGTGTAGCATTATCTAGAATCATGTCTGATGACAACAAATTCTTATTTCAGTGTTCCTGTAACGAGCTAACGAACTAGCTCATTGAAATGATTGGTAATGTGGTAATGCTAACAGTCATCGACTCACCTTGAATTTAACACGCTGCAATAACCTTACAACTTTATATTACTTTCTCCACTTCAGCTAATATCAGTATTAGTATCTAGGTGGGTGTTGGTGAGTAAAGTGGCAGCTTTCAGTTTAAAAAATAGCGTTAGCGCGCTAACAACACCATACAGGCTGCAGCCTGGTCTGAAATGAAGCTAATTTTCTGGAAATCCAAACAGTAACTACGGAAGCCGAGAGAGGCCATGGTCTCAATCATTTTTTTCCACCTTGTTATCCCGAGATAACTGGATAATTAATTAGAGATCTCGAGAAAACAACACAATTAATTAATGATCTCGAGAAATCAAAACAACTATTCAGTGATCTTGAGAAAACAAGACAATTATTTCATGATCTCGAGAAAACAAAACTATTATTTCATGATGTAGAGATTGATTATGGGTCATTTTAGCGGCACAAAGACATGAATGCTGACTTCGGGCTATTTCTCATTCTTTGTAAACGCAACTTTAGTCGGATTCTCCTGGCCCGTTCACAAGTTTAGAGATCAAACCTACAACCTCAGCTGGATCACTGTATCTCCGTCGTTAGAGACGAAGCCGGGCCAGTCTTCTGCGGAGGTGGCGCGGACTGATTTTGACATTATCCCTTATTAAAAGACTTAATGCAATCTCTGCCTCTGTCAAACCCTGATCAAAATATTGCCTTATTAGGTGATCGATCATTCCAGACATTCTTGACTAAAGTTGCGTTTACAAAGAATGAGAAATAGCCCGAAGTCAGCATTCACGTCTTGGTGCCTGTTTTCTCGAGATCTCTAATTAATTATCCAGTTATCTCGGGATAACAAGGTGGGAAAAAATGATTGAGACCATGGCCTCTCTCGGTTTCCGTAAGTAACAACGTACACTATTAGGCTTGAAATAATCACAAATAATTGCGGATTGTGACACTTTGTTAAAAAGAACCATCAACAAATCCAGAAAGACGTAAGGACCAATTTATTAGTTAAATTCCACGAGTGTCCCATTCAATGAAACAGTCTTGACTCTGCTCTACATAAAGCCTTTCACGCTCTCTCTCACTCTCTTTCAGCAGCTAGATGATCCACTTTGGAGAAAGTTTTCTTGCTACATGACCATGTCCCAAGGAGAGCGTTCTCCTTCCTTCTTGTGTAGCATTTACAGTCAAAGTCAGGCAGTTTTAGTAGCCCCGAGGTTTGCGTTAAAGATCTTAGATTCTACAATACTCTCTGATACAGCTGACTGCCGGAAAAAAACAAAGGAGCACTGTAATCGGCATGTGATTGGCCAGTTTCGCCAGTATAGTAGTTTACACCATAGACATACTATACATAGACAGAGCATGGGGCGTTACTGCCAATAGGCGCTGACGAGACGCAGAGCCGCCATCTTGGAGCGGGGATACACCGCATTCAGCTTAATCCGTTTGACAGGACAAATGAACTGTTGTTAGCGCATTTTATTAACAGTACCTCGCTAAACACCACTATTTTTAAACTGGCTGTATCGCTAGTAGGTTATAGTAGGCTATAACAAAGGCTTATTGAAGGCTTTCAATATTCTTAATTAATTAAAGAGCAACTGTTGCTGCTTCCAAATCCCATTAGTAACAACACACATTGATAAAAACATATGACATGTGACAACTGCGAATAATTAAGCAGTTGTCTCAAGTTTATTTGCAGCCCCTTCTTTTTTTTTCTTTTCATTTTCTGCTCCGTATAGCTTGGTGGGTTAATTTAAAGACATGCACAACAGTGTCAAACTTTTACAATCTTGTTGTGGGATAAATCGCCTGCAGTGTATGCTTGGTGCAACTGTTTCTACCTTCTGACATTGAACTACAGGCTGTTTTTTTATATATATCGCTAGTTCAGCCCAAGACTTTTCGTCATGCTTATTAAATAAATCTGTCACTGCATCCGACCCACCTAAACGACAACACAGCCTATTGCTAAAATCAACATACACCTGTTTAATGTAGCCTGAATCAGTGATTCTGGTCGCGAAATTATTTTTAGCATGTTATTTCGCCAGGTGAAACTAAGAACAAAATACAATGTTTTTTTTTTTTGTATTCATAGGCGCTGTTAGTGTTCAGCTTATAGAGAGGGCCGTGGTGCAAAAGAAGGGCAACTTACGGCGCATAGAGGGACTGACAAATGACAGATAAATGCCTGTTTGTTTATATTACCTTTGTGTTTATTGGTTAAACATGGCTATGTCATTAGTCTGTGTGTATTAAAATGAATTTAGACAGCGATTCACGGCTTCTTGCAGGCTACAGTTTTGGTTATGGTTCAACGTTCTGTTTTGAAAAGTTGAGACGGTGGGCTTGGGCGCGCTGGCTGCCAAACGACTCGTTTTATGTACAGTCTGCTCTCCACTCTCGCATAGTCACAATGGAAAAAAAAACCATTAAAAAGCATTCATGGTATTAAAAAAAAGACAAGAGGGAAAGAGAAAGTGGCAGATAGAATAAGGAAGAAGTTGTGCGCTTGGAAACACAGGTATAGGATGCATAACTTCTCTGACAGGTTGAGGGCAGCATTGGTTGACTAACGTTGCTTTTCCATAAGGTTACAATTGAGTTGCTAAACTACTTTACGTTGCGTTTTAGTTTGCTAACTAACACTGGCTGAAGTGTTTTGTAGATATTGTTGCAATAGTCCTTGTTCAAACGTTTGACGCCGTTCGTGTTGTCTTTCTGCATTCCATCCACTAGGCCTAATTATAGCTTCATATTGAAGTTAGCACAACAAGCAAAACTGCTATTGTGCTGTTGTTCAGTATGTAGCATCCCTAGTTCTCGTTTGAAATTTGTTTTAATAAATGTTCATTGTTAACATTACATTCGGTGTGGTCTCCCTTACGTTATCTCCGCTCTGAGCCAATTGGCATAGCAATACATTAGATATCTATATATAAACACCTGAGCGCTTTTATATAAGCTGAAACCACCAATCTCTTTCAATGCATAGAGAGTAAAAACAAATTCTGTCTTACCCAACAACATTAATATTTGAATATTGTTACTTGAATGACTTATTCATGATCACAAATAGGCTTCGCTGTATTGCTTAGACAGTCTGATCCCCGCTCCAAGATGGCGGCCATATTTCTCGTGTCCCAGCAACCAATGCTCCGTCTATGTATAATATGTCTATGGTTTACACACCCACCACGGAAGTTTCCTAAAAACGCAGCCTACATTTGACTACATTGGGGCTTCTTGTTCAGGGAAGAATGTTTTTGTGCATGATTTTAAGCGTATCGGCATTTTATGAAAGCGTCTCGGCAAAACTTGATGCGTATCGGCGAAAAAAGAAGCGTATCGGTGCCGATACGCTTAGACGCTTTGTGGAAAACACTGCACACACATACACACACATGCACATACACACGTACTTATCTGTCCATTTAGAACCAGTGAATGTGTCACACACACACGCACATACGCACATACACCCATACACACACACATACACACACACACACACACACACACATATAGGCACATGTACATTTAGAACCAGTGAATATGTCACACACACATGCACATACACACACACATACACACGTACGTATCTGTCCATTTAGAACCAGTGAATGTGTCACACACACATTAACATACACACACATACACACACATACACAGGTATGTATCTGTCCATTTAGAACCAGTGAATGTGTCACACACACATGCACATACACACACACACATACACACGTACATATCTGTCCATTTAGAACCAGTGAATGTGTCACACACACACACACACGCACATACACCCATACACACACACACACACACACACACACACATATAGGCACATGTCCATTTAGAACCAGTGAATGTGTCACACACACACGCACATACACACACACACATACACACGTACGTATCTGTCCATTTAGAACCAGTGAATGTGTCACACAGACACGCACATACGCACATACACCCATACACACACACATACACACACACACACATATAGGCACATGTACATTTAGAACCAGTGAATATGTCACACACACATGCACATACACACACACACATACACACGTACGTATCTGTCCATTTAGAACCAGTGAATGTGTCACACACACATGCACATACACACACACACATACACACACATGCACATACACACGTATGTATCTGTCCATTTAGAACCAGTGAATATGTCACACACACACACATGCACAAACAAACATGTCCAATTAGAACCAGTGTGACACACACACACACACACACACACACACACACACACACACATGCAAGAGACAAAGGGAAGGTCATGAATATGATCTCAATAGAAAGTGTGACAAATGCAATTTTGTTGTTGCACACACATTTTCTGTGCAGCTTCAATTTCCCCTGCTTCTGTAGACGCAAACCTCTAGGAAGCCCCATACGCTGGCATTAGTAACCAATCCTGCTTCTGTAGACGCAAACCTCTATGTTCCTATTAGGAAGCCCCATACGCTGGCATTAGTAACCAATCCTGCTTCTGTAGACGCAAACCTCTATGTTCCTATTAGGAAGCCCCATACGCTGGCATTAGTAACCAATCCTGCTTCTGTAGACGCAAACCTCTATGTTCGTATTAGGAAGCCCCATATGCTGGCATTAGTAACCAATCCTGCTTCTGTAGACGCAAACCTCTAGGAAGCCCCATACGCTGGCATTAGTAACCAATCCTGCTTCTGTAGACGCAAACCTCTATGTTCCTATTAGGAAGCCCCATACGCTGGCATTAGTAACCAATCCTGAGTAACTGACTGCTAAAATCATCTAGTGAAGTGTTCCTCATGCTCCAGCTGACTAAAACCACAGCTGCACACAGCTGTCTGTTTCTGATATATAACCGTCTGTCTGTCTGTCTGTCTGTCTGTCTGTCTGTCTGTCTTTGCCTACAGAGGCCAACATTCCATTTGTGCTGCGTGTGAGTGTGAAACTCGACACAGACAACAGCAGCACAGTCAGTAATGACCCTCAACTAGGGCCATGTATTGTGATTGTGTGTAGCGTAGGTAATTGTCGGCTAGTGGTTTATGCTACGTGTGTTCTGTGTGGGACTACTGTATACTTCCTCTTTGCTCTGGATAAAACACTACAAGATGACTTCACCTGACCTACTTTTACGACAATATTTCACAGCTCCTTTAGTCATGGGAAGAGGAGTGCAGGAATGGCCATTACAACAAGAAGTTGTGTGAATGTACGGATAGTGAAGTCAGTTATATTAATGTACGCACACAGAATAGTGAAGTCAGCTATATTAATGTACGCACACAGAATAGTGAAGTCAGCCATATTAATGTACGCACACAGAATAGTGAAGTCAGTTATATTAACGTACGCACACAGGATAGTGAAGTCAGCTACATTAATGTACGCACACAGGATAGTGAAGTCAGTTATATTAATGTACGCACGCAGAATAGTGAAGTCAGTTATAAGGTGTACTTCCACGAGAAACCGTTTAGTACTTGCTCTTTTGAAATATGATAGGTCACCCCGAGTTGCATATGCATGCTGCATATCAAAATGTTTTTCTATCCCCGTTTTCTATATCAGTCAAAAGAAGACAATAGGCGAAAAAACGACCCAATGCTAAAAGTGCCTCCGGCGTGACGTAGACGTGGAAATACATATAAGAGAAACTAACCGAATGGGCTTTAATTAAATAATGTTAGCCTGTTTGACTGGCTCGCATAAGATTAGCAGGCTAGTTGAATGACTGAACTGCATTTAGCTGGGCACTTGCACTGTTTTGTCATGCAAATATTACCATTCTGAAACGTTTATTGACAAACGGTCAGGAAGCGACTGTGCTTGTGCCATCTCTCCTTCCTCTTCGGAATCAGGATCAAACACATACGGCTGTATCTCCGTAGACATTCTGTGTGCAGTTTTAGCGCTGTCATGTTGACTTGGCCCTTTACCACTCTGCTATCAAGTTGACAGTGGGGCAAAGGAAGCTGCAGGGAGCGTGCCTCTGGTGAAATCGTGTCGTTCTCCCCGCCCCGCCCCCTCTACCAAACTAAAACAGCTTGAAACAGAAGCACTACAACATTTTTTCCATTAAAACCAGCGCACCGGGCAATTATTAATACTAGAGAACACCGCAAAATTAATGAAAACACGATGGAAGTACACCTTTAACGTACGCACACAGGATAGTGAAGTCAGTTATATTAACGTACGCACACAGGATAGTGCAGTCAGTTATATTAATGTACGCATGCAGGATAGTGAAGTCAGCTCAGTTGACAGTATGAGCAGATTTTTAAAACATCTTCTTTGGGCTTTCTGTGCCTTTGGTAATAAAAGCAGCACGTCTAAGGCTGATCCCATGGGGCATCTGGGGAGGCCTGTGATTGGTGTGGCCTGTGATTGGCGTGGGCTGTAGCCAATGGGTGCAACTCCATCACATTGTGCAAGAGAGAGCTGGAGAGCTGGAGCATGTGGTTTTGTTCATGGGAGAACAAAGTGAGCCTTCCTGCCCGCCGTTAGAAAATGAGGTAACCTAACCCTGCAAACTGAACCGTCCTGCCCACCGTTAGAAAATGAGGTAACCTAACCCTGCAAACTGAACCGTCCTGCCCACCGTTAGAAAATGGAGTAACCCAACACCGCAAACACTTTCCTGCAGTCTGTACTTGTCTAATAAACAAAATCTGTTCCACTGCTAAACTCTGTTCCACTCCTAAGTGTTTACAGGAAATCACAACACAACTCAGATGGATGCCATACTTTTCCAGACTTTGTTCTTTGTTTGTCTGTTTTCTAAAGAAAGATTAACTAAGGGTGATAAAGCAGAGGTAGAACAGTGTGTGAACTAGACTTAGCGGGAGAGAGGCTGCAGACAGAAAGGCAGAACAGCGTGTGAACTAGACTTAGCGGGAGAGAGGCTGCAGACAGAAAGGCAGAACAGCGTGTGAACTAGACTTAGCGGGAGAGAGGCTGCAGACAGAAAGGCAGAACAGCGTGTGAACTAGACTTAGCGGGAGAGAGGCTGCAGACAGAGAGGTAGAACTGCGTGTGAACTAGATTGGCGGGAGAGAGGCTGCTTTGGCTCTGTCAATCATTAGCTCACTGCGGAGTGTTGCCACAGAGGCTGCAACTTGCGTGTAGTGATCGGCAACGTACTAAGCTAGGGGTCTTAGTCTTGATCCTAAGCTAGGGGTCTTAGTCTTGCTCTTAAAGCAGCTCTTAACCTGACAGACTAAGCTAGGGGTCTTAGTCTTGATCTTAAGATAGGGGACTTAGTCTTGATCTTAAGATAGGGGTCTTAGTCTTGATCCTAAGCTAGGGGTCTTAGTCTTGGTCTTAAAGCAGCTCTTACCCTGATGGACTAAGTTAGGGGACTTAGGCTTGATCTTAAATCGCCTTATACCCTGACACTTCTTTTAGTCCCAAACCCACAAAGACGTGACCAGACTGAGTCATCGCTAACAAAGCTCTTCATTGCTGCTAGCTACACCACACAGCCTTGCTCAGAAACATGGCACTGATAGTAATAATATTAACAAGTACTGAATAATGACATCGGTTTAATACCAGCGTGCTTCCAGAATACGGCTTCTGAACAATAAGTCAATCAATCATCAATCAATGTATCAACCTATCAGCCAGTCAGTCAGTCTTCCAGTCAGTCTGTCTGTCTGCCTATCTATCTGTCTGTCTGCCTATCTGTCTGCCTATCTGTCTGTCTGTCTGCCTATCTGCCTGTCTGTCTGCCTATCTGTCTGTCTGTCTGTCTGTCTGTCTGTCTACCTATCTATCTGTCTGCCTATCTGTCTGTCTGTCTGTCTGCCTATCTATCTGTCTGTCTGCCTATTTGTCTGTCTGCCTGCCTATCTGTCTGTCTGTCTGTCCGTCCCTCTCGTACCTTTGTCTCCAACCTTGTCCTTGATGAGTGTGGCGGCATTGTTGATGCTGTGGTTGCTGCACACGTCGAGGTGGAGGGTGGTGAGTCTACTCATGTATCTATCTATGTGTCTGTCTGTCTGTCTGTCTGTATATATGTCTGTCTGTGTATATGTCTGTCTGTCTCTCTGTCTGTCTGTGTGTCTGTCTGTCTGCCTGTCTATCTGTGTGTCTGTCTGTCTGTCTCTCTGTCTGTGTATCTGTCTGTCTGTCTGTCTGTGTATATGTCTATCTGTGTATATGTCTGTCTGTGTATATGTCTGTCTCTCTGTCTGTGTGTGTGTGTCTGTCTGTCTGCCTATCTATCTGTGTGTCTGTCTGTCTGTCTCTCTGTCTGTGTATCTGTCTGTCTGTCTGTGTGTGTGTCTGTCTGTGTGTGTCTGTCTGTGTGTCTGTCGATCTCTCTGTCTGTCTGTCTGCCTATTTGTCTGTCTGCCTGCCTATCTGTCTGTCTGTCTGTCCGTCCCTCTCGTACCTTTGTCTCCAACCTTGTCCTTGATGAGTGTGGCGGCGTTGTTGATGCTGTGGTTGCTGCGCTTGTCGAGGTGGAGGGTGGTGAGTCTACTCGTATCTATCTATGTGTGTGTCTGTCTGTCTGTCTATCTCTCTGTCTGTCTGCCTGTATGTGTGTGTCTGTCTGTGTGTCTGTCTGTGTGCCTATCTATCTGTGTGTCTGTCTGTCTGTCTCTCTGTCTGTGTATCTGTCTGTCTGTCTGTCTGTGTGTGTCTGTCTGTCTGTGTGTGTTTCTGTCTGCCTGCCTATCTGTCTGTCTGTCTGTCTGTCTACCTGCCTGCCTATCTGTCTGTCTGTCTGTCTGTCTGTCTGTCTGTCTGTCTGTCTGTCCGTCCCTCTCGTACCTTTGTCTCCAACCTTGTCCTTGATGAGTGTGGCGGCGTTGTTGATGCTGTGGTTGCTGCGCACGTCGAGGTGGAGGGTGGTGAGGCGGTCGGAGCAGCTCTTCCTCAGCTCCTCCTCGCCCTTCTCCGTGTAGCAGGCGGCCAGGACGCGGAAGCCGCGCGCGTCCAGAGTGCGGGCCAGCAGCGCGCCGAAGCCGGAGTCGCAGCCCGTCACGTACACGTAGCGGTCGCCCTTATCCGCCACCGTACTCAGCTCACGCAGCCAGCGCCACACGTAGTACCCCAGCAGCAGCACACACACGTACACGAACATGACTGGGGACAGAGAGAGAGGGGTGTGTGTGTGTGTGTGTGTGTGTGTGTGTGTGTGTGTGTGGACCAGCGCCACACGTAGTACCCCACCAGCTGCACACACACGTACACGAACATGACTGGGGACAGAGAGAGAGGGGTGTGTGTGTGTGTGTGTGTGTGTGTGTGTGTGTGTACCAGCGCCACATGTAGTACCCCACCAGCAGCACACACACGTACACGAACATGACTGGGGACAGAGAGAGAGAGAGGTGTGTGTGTGTGTGTGTGTGTGTGTGTTTGTGTGTGTGTGTGTGTGTGTACCAGCGCCACACGTAGTACCCCACCAGCAGCACACACACGTACACGAACATGACTGGGGACAGAGAGAGAGAGAGGTGTGTGTGTGTGTGTGTGTGTGTGTGTGTGTGTGTGTGTGTACCAGCGCCACACGTAGTACCCCACCAGCAGCACACACACGTACACAAACATGACTGGGGACAGAGAGAGAGAGGGGTGTGTGTGTGTGTGTGTGTGTGAGAGAGAGAGAGAGAGGTGTGTGTGTGTGTGTGTGTACCAGCGCCACACGTAGTACCCCAGCAGAAGCACACACACTTACACGAACATGACTGGGGACACAGAGAGAGAGAGGTGTGTGTGTGTGTGTGTGTGTGTGTGTGTGTGTGTGTGTGTGTGTGTGTGTGTGGACCAGCGATACACATAGTACCCCAGCAGCAGCAGAGTGAGAGAGAGTCAGAGGGAGAGAGAGAGACAGAGGGAGAGAGAGAGAGACAGTGAGAGAGAGAGTTATCCCAGTTATGACCATGAGTTCCTGTTTCTGGTTTGACTTTTACTCCTCAGCCCGCACTATTCAGTATTTCTTTAAATCCTCAGCCCCAGCCCGCAGTATTCAGTATTTCTTTAAATCCTCAGCCCCAGCCCGCAGTATTCAGTATTCAGTATTTCTTTAAATCCTCAGCCCCAGCCCGCAGTATTCAGTATTTCTTTCAATCCTCAGCCCCAACATCAACCTGCAGACACGGTAAACTTTGATCGCCATGCAAAGGATGGCGTAATGTCAGCTCACTGGGGACAGGACAGGACAGATCAAGGACGCCACCGTGTCTGCTTTACAATTAAAATAAATAAATAAATAAATAAATAAATAAATAAATAACACCCAAGTTACACGGCTGTTAGTCTTTGTAATGGAAGTTGTCTGTGGAGATTCTCATTCATCCAGGTCATGGTAGTCAAAGGAATTGAAAAAGCCTTTTGGATGAAACGTCTTCAAGCTCCAAGAAGAAGCCCAGTTGCCTACAACTTCGCTCCTTTGACTGTAAAATTTGTTGTTTCTTAATCTACTGAGTATAGGACACAACGAAAGTACGGGTTCTTACAACACTGCAGGTTTCATTACTAAAGAGGGGAAAGCATTTGTGTTTGATAGTTTTACATATAGGGTTAAATCAGCTCTTGGAAGACGACCCGTTCGGTCATGCTCTTTTGCGAAACAGATGTTAAAGTGCAGTTTGTTGTTTGATGGATACTGGAATGCGTATGTTATTATAAATGACGGTCACTATGTGTATGGAGTGACGCTTAGACAGATTGAGCAAACATGATACCATTGCAGAAATGATTAGTTCAGTTGCCTGCGACCCTAAGTAGCCGACACCATTTGGGCTTCAGCATGTTGAGAGCGCCAATGTTTTAAGACGCATCCCTGGCTAATGAACGATGCACTCATTATGGACTCTAACACTGTTAAATAGCAATGCATTTATTATTAGTGTTTAACAGATTTAGAGAGCTAAAAATGAAAGCGCAGCCTACCTGCTTTCGACTTGACTTCGCCTGTAGTTTGGACTTACTTTAACTTGACAGGGGGCGTTACATAAACAGCTTCTCGGCGCCAACCAATCAAGAGTTGGTGTCTCGTAAAGAAGTCTGCAGCACGCCGTTGCAGTTTTATCACGCAAACGCGAGACGGACAGAGAGAGAGAGAGAGAGAGAGAGAGAGAGAGAGAGAGAGAGAGAGAGAGAGAGAGAGAGAGAGAGAGAGAGAGAGAGAGAGAGAGAGAGAGAGAGAGACGGTTTTAAGTAGTTTACTGTGTTTATGAAACATTAACTAATCAGTTAGGCAAATACTTGTTACCTCGGTATCTTCCAGCCAGTACAAATGTAGAAGTCACCAGAAAAACACATAAGGGCAGAGGCATGCTTCCACGGCTACACAAGCATTACATTACATTACATTACATTACATTACATTACACTTAGCAGACGCTTTTATCTAAAGCCATTTACAGAAGGAGGACATAATAAGCTAACAGAGCTGTAGGAGCTCAGAGTAAATCGACTACACACATACACACAAGGACATACATGTGCCTTATAGTATCCCAGAGCAGGGACACTTCAGACACACACACCTCCTGCACACACACACACACACACACACACACACACACACACACACACACACACACACACACACACACACACATACACACAAGGACATACATGTGCCTTATAGTATCCCAGAGCAGGGACACTTCAGACACACACACCCACCCCCTGCACACAGACACGCATACACACACACACACACCCACACACACACACACACACAAGGAGATACATGTGCCTTAGGTAAGTATCCCAGAGCAGGGACACTTCAGACACACACACCTCCTGCACACACACACACACACACACACACACACACACACATACACACAAGGACATACATGTGCCTTATAGTATCCCAGAGCAGGGACACTTCAGACACACACACACACACACACACACACACACACACACACACACACACACACACACACACACACACACACACACACACAAGGACATACATGTGCCTTATAGTATCCCAGAGCAGGGACACTTCAGACACACACACACACACACACACACACACACACACACACACATACACACAAGGACATACATGTGCCTTAGGTAAGTATTCCAGAGCAGGGACACTTCAGACGCACACACCCACCCCCTGCACACACACACACACACACACACACACACACACACACACACACACACACACACACACACACACACCCACCCCCTGCACACACAGACACGCATACAAGGTACAGAGCAGGGATACTTCAGACGCACCCACCTCCTGCACACACACACACACACACACACACACACACATACACACAAGGACATACATGTGCCTTAGGTAAGTATCCCAGAGCAGGGATACTTCACACGCACGCACCCACTCCCTGCACACACAGACACGCATACAAGGTACAGAGCAGACTCAGTTAAATGCAGACGCACGCACCCACCCCCTGCACACACAGACACGCACACGAGGTACAGAGCAGACTCAGTTAAATGCAGATGGCCTCGTGTCCTGTAAGAAGTGTGTCCAAAAGGAAAGTAGCTCATTCCATCAAAGAGAAACCCAGACACTCCCACGAAAGATAAGATGAGCTGAGGAGCAAAGGGTGAATGAGTTGTGTGTGTGTGTGTGTACAAATACCAGTCCCAACAGTGGACCTACTGGGACTTTCTAATTGTACATTTAAGTTTTACAGCTCTTCTATATTTCTCATCATTATTGCCATCATCATAATCACCATCATCATCATCACCATCATCACCACCATCACCTTTTGTTCTGTTACTTTCTCATAGAGCACTGTAAATAAACCCATCAGTGCGTCTTGTTTTTAAAGAGTGTAACAGGAGGCTCAGTGTAGAGTAGAGTAGAGTAAAGTTACTTTATTGATTCCCGAAGGAAATTAAGGAATTCATTCAGTGATTCATGATGAGTATAATTATACATAATAAGAGAATACGCTTTGGCTAAATGTATACACAACAATCTCCATGTCACAGCAGTCTCAGTGTGGACAGGCCTATTCACCTTATTCTGACACGCCCATTTTCAAAGGTGAAAATCTTCCGCGTTGGTTTACAACTTCCGGCCGGCTTGCCACAGCCATAGACATCCTATACATATGTATAGGATGTCTATAGCTACAGCAAGTCAGCTACGTCAGAAAACCCTGCAAATTTAGATGGATAAGCTAACTTAAAAAGACACAAAAACAAGATTATAAGGTCAGATGGAGAGATTGTACTTCGTCACCTGAGGTTAATGAATTCCACTGAGTGACTGGATGATGTAGCGGTGGGCTGAGGCAGGCGGCGATTTGTCAGAAAAAAAGACACATTCGTGGAAATGGACATTGTATTTGTAACTTCCCTAACTATGCAGACTGAAAGCTACTGCTTTCCAGCAACATTTTCCATTTAGTCTCTGCAAGCCATGAAAACAATAATTTCACCTTTGGCAACGCTGAATGAGATGCCGTGCTATTTCATACACATACACCACTTGCTACCCGTCTGTGCTGACAGCAAGCCACTCACCACTCGTTGCACCCTCCTCTCATGGCAACATTTCTTGTGCCATCATTCTCACGTGTTAATATAATTGTTTTGTGTGCAGATCCTATGAAATAGGACGATATTCTGCTCTGAACGCTTGTACATTCGGCTCGGTCCTGGTTTGCCTACCACTCTGGCTCTGGCTCAAGCCGAGTTCCCACAGGAAAATGTTACAATGTTTAATATTGTGTTTGGCGACCTTCAGAAACATTACATGTATAAGCGTGGAGCAGTAGTCTGATTTCATAGCTTAGTTAAATACTAGATATATGTGCCGATGTTTTAGATCGCTAGATTTCAAGTAACATCAGTTGAGATGCATGCGTGGAGATAGACCCGCACCGGGAATAAAAATAACTTCCTCATCGCTGGATGGCGGACAACAGATTATAAGCCGGCCAAACAACATTATGCCCTGTCCCCGTGGACAATAACAGGGTTGTTCCAAGTACAGCCATGTTTTTATGTAGTTAATGGTAGCCCCCTCACCAAACAATTCAAGCTTGACATATTTGTACTACTGTGCCAATGTTATCGACTGCAATAGACACCGTTGTTAACCGGAAATACTGAACCAACCGGGTGACTGTCTGTCTGTTTGGGGGGGACTGACTGAAACTGTCTGTTTGGGGGGGGCTGAGCTGAGAGTGTCTGGTCAAGTGGAACAGACAGTTTCTAAACCAATGAACCAATGACAGTCAGAAGCCAATGGCAGCCAACGAACCAATGACAGTCAGAGGCCAATGCCAGCCATTAGGAACTGAGGTAAACGGCTAAACACACATTCCACCAAGGGCCCTACTGTGCTTTGAGCTTGTGGCTCGTCTCACACACTAGATGGCAGCAGAGAGTCTTGCCTGGCCTTAGAAAACACCTCTATACCTCTCATCAGCTTTCTCATTCATAAGGGTGAAATTACCTTGAAGTCTTATTTCAAAAGGCTTTTGGAGTGCTTAGCACACAGTAAACTCTCTCCCAAGAGCTTCAATGTCTTCACAGAGGAGGTGATATAGTATGAGTACTGATATCAGTAGTATGTTTAACATGGGTTTGTTTCTGCTCTCTAGAAATAATTAATAACATGGGATGCTAATGTCAGACTCAAAACACCACCTCTGAACAGGACAGGACAGTGAGGAGGTCATGACAATAGCTTTAAAATGGTTATTATGTTTTATTCATTCGTTTTTTATTTATTCAGTAATTCATTATTTAATTAATTTGTTTATTTGTTCATTCATTTATTAGTTTATTTATTCAACCTTTATTTTCTCGGGAATAAAGCTGTCACTTATCATATTATTACTGCTGCTGCTGATGGTGGCATTTGTAGTCTTTCAGCTTTTTGGCTTTTTATGTTGCAATTAAAACATCCATTTGGCGTGATCTCTCTGTAAGTCACAGAGCATTCATGAACATATTCGTATCCGTAAACATGTCTGTTTACATGTGAAGGCTGTGGAGGAAATTAGAGTGAGTTATTCCATGACACAGAAGTTAGTAATGTTTGGATGTAAAGGCTGTGTAACGGTGAGTTATTGCATGACACAGAAGTTAATAATGTTCAGACGTAAAAGCTGTGTAATGGTGAGTTATTCGATGACACAGAAATGACTAATATTTGGATGTAAAGGCTGTGTAATGGTGAGTTATTCTATGACACAGACGTTACTAATATTTGGATGTAAAGGCTGTGTAATGGTGAGTTATTCTATGACACAGAAGTTAGTAATGTTTGAATGTAAAGGCTGTGTAACGGTGAGTTATGGCATGACACAGAAGTTAATAATGTTTGGATGTAAAGGCTGTGTAACGGTGAGTTATTGCATGACACAAAGGCTGACTAATGTTTGGATGTGAAAGCTATGGAGGACATAGGAGTGCTGAGGGCAATGACCTGCATGTTTCTGCAGAACTGCTTGGGCAAAGTCAGAACGTGCATGCAGTTCATGTTTACACTCCTGACTTCTGTTTGATTAATCAGCTCACACATTTCCTCAAATGACAGCACACGCTCACACCCACGTGGATAGTCCCCCAGGCTCACACACACACTCACACACACAAAGGGATATTAAAACTAATATGATATTATTATACCATGGTACACGCTCACACACACGTGGATAGTCCCCCAGGCCCACACACACACACAAGGATATTAAAACTAGTATGATATTATTATACCATGGTACACGCTCACACACACATGTGAGGACGATAGTCCCCCAGGCCCACACACACACACACAGACACACACACACACACACACACACACACACACACACACACACACACACAAGGAGATTAAAACTAGTATGATATTATTATACCATGGCACACGCTCACACACACGTGTGAGGACGATAGTCCCCCAGGCTCACACACACACACACACACACACACACACACAAGGATATTAAAACTAGTATGATATTATTATACCATGGCACACGCTCACACACACATGTGAGGAGGATAGTCCCCCAGGCTCACACACACACACACACACACACACACACACACACACAAGGATATTAAAACTAGTATGATATTATTATACCATGGCACACGCTCACACACACGTGTGAGGACGATAGTCCCCCAGGCCCACACACACACACACACACACACACACAAGGATATTAAAACTAATATGATATTATTATACCATGGTACACGCTCACACACACGTGGATAGTCCCCCAGGCCCACACACACACACAAGGATATTAAAACTAATATGATATTATTATACCATGGCACACGCTCACACACACGTGGATAGTCCCCCAGGCTCACACACACACACACACACACACACACACACGCAAGGATATTAAAACTAATATGATATTATTATACCATGGCACACGCTCACACACACATGTGAGGACGATAGTCCCCCAGGCTCACACACACACACACACACACACACACACACACACACTCACACACAAGGATATTAAAACTAATATGATATTATTATACCATGGCACACGCTTACACACACATGGATAGTCCCCCAGGCTCACACACACACACACACACACACACACTCACACACAAGGATATTAAAACTAATATGATATTATTATACCATGGCACACGCTTACACACACATGGATAGTCCCCCAGGCTCACACACACACACACACACACACACACACTCACACACACACACACACACACACACAAGGATATTAAAACTAGTATGATATTATTATACCATGGCACACTCTTACACACACGTGGATAGTCCCCCAGGCTCACACACACACACACACACACACACACACACACACACACACACACACACACACACAAGGATATTAAAACTAGTATGATATTATTATACCATGGCACACGCTCACACACACATGTGAGGACGATAGTCCCCCAGGCTCACACACACACACACACACACAAGGATATTAAAACTAATATGATATTATTATACCATGGCACACTCTTACACACATGCGTTCATAGTCTCCTAGCCTCACACACGAGCAAATATTAAATATCTAAATATGTGAGTAAAAAACTTCAGTTAGGGTAAAAGCACAGATGTTTAACAGTCTTATAGTAATGCCACAATATGAGTTATATTAGCAGGGGGCATACTGTTTAATATGAGTTATGTTAGTAAGGGGCATACTGTTTAATATGAGTTATATTAGTAAGGGGCATACTGTTTAAGAAGCAAGCGTGATACACACACACACACACACACACACAAACACACACACACACACACACACACACACACACACACACACACACACACACACACACACACACACACACACACACACACACCATGGCTGAGGTGCCCTTCAGCAAGGCAGCAACCCCACATTGCTCAAGGGGACCTGTCTGTCCCTCTACCTCATTCACTGTAAGGCATCTAACCCCACATTGCTCAAGGGGACCTGTCTGTCCCTCTACCTCATTCACTGTAAGGCATCTAACCCCACATTGCTCCAGGGGGACTGTCTGTCCCTCTACCTCATTCACTGTAAGGCATCTAACCCCACACTGCTCCAGGGGGACTGTCCCTCTACCTCATTCACTGTAAGGCATCTAACCCCACACTGCTCCAGGGGGACTGTCTGTCCCTCTACCTCATTCACTGTAAGGCATCTAACCCCACACTGCTCCAGGGGGACTGTCTGTCCCTCTACCTCATTCCTGTCATAATGCCAAAGAATTTCTCACACTGATTGATACCTTCAGCCTAACACAACATGTTCAGGGGCCAACACACTCTCATGGCCATACTCTTGACCTTGTTATCACAAAGGGTCTTAATGTCTCTACAACTGTTATGGACTTGGCCATATCTGATCATTTTTGTGTTTTCTTTGATGTTTGTATGTCCCCTCACATTCAAAACAGGTCTATGTCTGTAAGAAGGAGAGTCATAAATAATGGCACAGGTCTTCTTTTTGAGCAGGCACTCTCACATACTCCAAGTCAACCATCAGACTGCGCAGACGATTTAATGATACATTTTAATTCTAGGATGACACATATTATGGATAATATTGCCCCTTTAAAAACCAAAAGAGTTACTGACAATCAAAAAGCACCCTGGAAACTGAATCCAGTGGTTAAACTGCTAAAGAGAGAGTGTAGAAAGTCTGAAAGAATGTGGCGTAAATCTAAACTTCAGATTCATTATCAAATTCATAAAGAGATGCTGGGTAAATACAATTTGGAAATCTCTAAAGCAAGACAGTCCTTCTTCTCTAACATCATAAATAGGAATATCAACAATGCCCGTGTGCTATTTTCTACTGTTGAGAAGTTAACAAATCCCTCATCACAGTTGCCTCCTGAGCTTTCCTCGGTTAATAAATGCAATGACTTTGCATCTTTTTTCAAAGGAAAAAATGATAAAATACGACTGAATATAGCTTCCCAATTGCAAATAGCTCTAAATCTGGAACCACTGGCTGTAGAGAGAGGGGACCTCAACCTAATGCCAACATTTGACTTAGTTGACTATGAAACCCTTGAAAAAACCGTACAAAATCTCGGTTCTTCCACATCTGAACTGGATATTTTGCCCACATTTTTTTTCAAATCTGTTCTTCATCTTATATCAGCCGATGTACTTCAGATTATAAATACATCACTACAGACTGGCATATTTCCTTCCTCTTTAAAAAATGCAGTTGTAAAACCCTTACTGAAAAAGAATAACCTTGATAGTTCAGTGCTTAATAACTACAGGCCCATATCCAATTTACCATTTATTGGAAAAATAATCGAAAAAATTGTTTTTTTTTTTATAATTTAAGTTTTTTATTTTCTTTAAACAAGATGGTACAAAGCTCATATGATACATCATACAAACAAAGGCAAACCTTGAAGCACACGGTCAGACATAAAGAGTAGTAAGTGCTTCTGGATGGGGTAATAAGAAAGAAAATGACAACAAAAATGTGTATACAATACAGTATATACTTGTACCTAACAAGTTACAAAGCATATGCTGTATATCAAAATCAGGTTTGTTTACCTACAGATACTGTGTTACAGTGCGAAGGTAGAAAAGATGAATACTCTTGTAATACAATCTTTCATAAAAGCCATTAAGGTGAGGTTAGGTACACTTGAAAGGAAACCCAATGACTTAATTCCACTGGCCTTTTGCCTCTTATTCTAGTCAGCATAACCTCATATGATGCAGTTTCAGTCATTAGGACCTTCCATTCTTGGAACGTCGGTTGTTCAGGTGCCTTCCAATGTCTTAATATAATTCTAGCAGCTGAGGCTAACCCAACCATCAACACTGAGTGCACTTCTTTAGTAAGCCGTGGTATTACTGATTTGTCTCCCAGGAGACATAGACGTGGACATAATGGGAGATTCACCGTTATCCATGTTTCCAGGAATTTCAATATTTTGCCCCAGAATGGCTTGACCATGGCACAATCCCATATAAGATGTAGAAATGTCCCAGTTTCCTTTTTACATTTCCAGCAGGTACTACTATTTATTAGTCCTATTCTAAAGAGTCTACTTGGAGTCCAGTAGAACCTGTGTAAGATTTTGAATTGAATAAATTTACATCGCACTTCTCTGATATATTTACCACTGTCAGCCAGGATGTGTTCCCAAGTGTCTTCATCTATATTACATTCTAGGTCTCTTTGCCAAATCAGTCTTAAATGTTCACATGAGCTGCTGGTCAAACAAACTGTATTATTATAGAACCCTGAAGCTCTATGATTAACAGACGACTGAAGACAATCTACAATTGGATTGTCTACTACTGTTAACTGAATCTTTTTTGATAAACAGTGTCTGATCTGCAAGTATTTCCAGAAGTCCGAAAAAATTGTTTTTAATCAATTAACTGCCTTTCTTACATCAAATAGCTGTTTTTATAAGTTTCAGTCAGGTTTCCGTGCCAATCATGGCACTGAAACAGCTCTTATTAAGGTCATAAATGATATACGTCTTAATTCTGATGTTGGCAAAACATCAGTCTTGGTGTTACTGGACCTTAGTGCAGCCTTTGACACTGTTGATCACTGCATATTACTACATCGACTGGAACATTGGGTTGGATTCACTGGTACAGTTATCAATTGGTTAAAATCATACTTACAACAAAGGAGCCTTTTTGTTGCTATTAGAAACTGTACCTCAGCATCTATGTCCTTGACCTGTGGTGTCCCACAGGGGTCAATCCTTGGACCATTACTATTCAACCTTTATATGCTTCCGCTTGGGCAAATCATCAAAAACAACTCAGTCAATTACCACAGTTATGCTGACGACACCCAAGTTTACTTAGCTCTGTCACCCAATGACTATACCCCCCTTGAGTCTCTCTGTGGGTGTATTGATCAAATCAACAACTGGATGTCACACAATTTTCTTCAGCTGAACGCAGATAAAACTGAAGTAATTGTATTTGGGAAAAAGGAAGACAGACGTAGGATCACCACTGCTCTTGAGACTAAGGGGCTTAAAGCAAAAGATACTGTTAAAAATCTTGGTGTCTTTATTGACAGTGAACTAACATTCAACAGTCACATGAAAGCAATCACTAAATCTGCATTCTATCACCTAACATTGCTAAACTCAGAGGTCTTATGTCAAAACAAGATCTAGAAAAACTTGTACATGCCTTTATTTCCAGTAGGGTTGATTACTGTAATGGCCTTTTCACAGGCCTTCCTAAAAAGACCATCAAACAGCTTCAACTGATCCAAAATGCAGCAGCAAGGGTTCTTACAAGAACAAAAAGATCTGACCACATTACTCCAGTTTTAAGGTCCCTGCACTGGCTCCCAGTAAGTTATAGAATTGACTTTAAGGCATTGCTTCTTGTGTTTAAATCACTTAATGGGATGGGACCCAATTACCTATTGGATATGTTTCAGTTATACGCACCAACTAGGTCTCTGAGATTACTTCATAAAAATTTGTTGGTAGAACCTGCTGTTAGAACAAAATGTGGTGAAGCAGCTTTCAGCTGCTATGCTGTAAAGCTCTGGAACCGACTTCCAGAAGACATTAAAAATGCTCCTACTGTTGGCAGTTTCAAGTCTAGACTTAAGACCAAACTGTTTTCAGATGCTTTCTGTTAATGATTTTTACTAAATTTATTTTTATTTTCTGTGTGTTTTTTATGCTTTTATATCTTTTATGCTTTTACACTTACTTTATCTTTATCTTTTATGCCTTTATATATTGTCCTTTGCTTTTATTTTTGTGAAGCACATTGAATTGCCGTTGTGTATGAAATGCGCTACACAAATAAACTTGCCTTGCCTTGCCTTGCCTTGCCTCATTCACTGTAAGGCATCTAACCCCACACTGCTCCAGGGGGACTGTCTGTCCCTCTACCTCATTCACTGTAAGGCATCTAACCCCACACTGCTCCAGGGGGACTGTCTGTCCCTCTACCTCATTCACTGTAAGGCATCTAACCCCACACTGCTCCAGGGGGACTGTCCCTGTATGTTATTCACTAGAGTACACAATGTAATATAATGCAATGCAATGTAATATAATGCAATGCAATGTGTCTTTTGTGAGGCCTTTGTGTGTCTGACTAACCTCTGGTGTTGCCATAACAACATACAGACTGCGGGATACGTAATTCAAAGTCCTCTGGGTGACAATCTGTAAGCCTAATGCTCTCCTACCACAAGATAAACATCCTTCTGGCAAATGTTAGACTAGTAAAGATTATTTTTATTGCAATTATTATTTTTTATTATTATTAAATGTTGGACTAGGTACCAGATAACGTTAGAATAGAGGCTCTTACCACAAGACAAACATCCTTGGATATGCTAATAAAACACCAAAGAGGTCCTTTAAAAGCTGAGTGAAATGTAGAGAATGGAATGTACACTCATACACAGACCCGGAAACCAGGAAATGGTCTAATGTCAAATTTGTACAGCAAGTTCCATGGAAAAGTGAGGAATATACCATATTTTTACTTTCAGTTCCAATGTCTGAAGTTAGATACATATACACATAGATACACACACATACACACACGCACACACACACACACACACACACACACACACACAAACACACACACAAACACACGCGCACACACACACACACACACACAATGACTGGTTGTCAGCGTGTTGCCTTCACACTGCTAGGGTGATTGACCCCGGGTTGACAACAGTGGCCAGTCGGACAGTCACCCCAGCAGCAGAGAGCTAACGCCCCCAGGCCCCCTCTTCTCTTCTCCAAAAACAACACGTGGACAGTGTGGAGAGTGGACCCACAGCCTCCACACACACGCACACACACTATAGGTACTCCGCTCTGTGTGTGTAATTCTCATTCAGCAGGACAGGTGTGTGAGGTGTGCTGGTGGTGTAGCTGATTCACCTCCTCAGGTGTGAGTGCATCTGGCATCGCATATTTCACATTTCAGGTGTGAATGCAGGTAGCATATTTAATGGTGTGGCATATTTGAAATTTCAGGTAGATGCCTGTCACAGCCACACCTCTGCATCAGCTCCTGGAATTCCACAAGTAAAGCTCCGACGCCTTTGGTGGTTAAAAGTGCAAGAGGGTTTGGCACTACCCTTGCCTCGCTGGGTTTGGCACTACCCCTGCCTCGCTGGGTTTGGCACTACCCTTGCCTCGCTGGACAGCAGCCTTTGGCACTAACCTCAGAGCAGAGATAAGAGGGCTGTTTCGCCACTGGGCTCGTTGGCTGTTGGAGCTTCTGCCAGTTGTAGTGATAGTCATGCTGTAGTTTTAGTTATAGCTGTAGCTGTAGTAACAGTTATAGTTATAGTTATAGTCATAAATATCAGTATAGTTCTAGTTGTAATTGGTCTCCATAGTCCCTGAACCCCGACGCCCATCTGACGACTGTGGTTCTCCGAAGGAACCTGCGGAACGTTCCCAAACCCCTCACAGGGAGACGGCCATCATGCCGGGGTCGGTGAAGCTGCGGAGTATCAAGAAGTTCGGCCAGGAGAACAACGCCTACGAGTTCAACGATGAGGGTGAGTTGGAGCACACCATCAGAACACTGAAACAGGTTCATTACGCTTGTAGAAACGATGAGGGTGAGTGGGAGCACACCATCAGACTACCACTGAAACTTTGAAACACTGAAACAGGTTCATTACGCTTGTAGAAATGACCAGCTTCTGTTGAAAGAGCAAAACCCTGTGTACCATTAGATAGATAGAAGTAGATCTTTTACCAGCAGTCATTCATTGAAAAATGGTACTGAATTCTTTTTTCATTTTCAGGACAAAATGGAGAATACATGTGAGTGACTCATTGAAAATAACTTTTATGGAAGTGAATTTCAATTCTAAATGTATTTTAATTAAATTGTAATTAATTAATTAAATGAAATATAATTTATGGAAATTTGTTAATTATGTCATGTCATGAGTAGGCCTGTGTGACATTGTTTTTGTCTGGTCTTCAGGACAATGGCCTCGTCAAAAGACTCAAAGAAGTAAGCGGCATAAGATGAATTGTGTGTTAGAGGGTGTAAAAATGAATGGTGTGCTAGCTGGTGTAAAAATGAATTGTGTGTTAGCTGGTGTAAAAATGAATTGTGTGTTAGTGTAACCGGTCGTACGACTCTGCGTTGTTGTGGTTGATTATATATGTACAGTGGGCAGGAGAAGAAGGACTGACGCCAACTCGGGTGATCTGATCCACGTTTTACTCGGCGTTCTGAAACATCACAGATAGTACACATGGGGCAATGGGGCTTACAGTTGTCCTCCTTTACAGTCCTCTTCCCCAGGGTTACAGCAAACAGGGCATTATACATTGTACATTCAGTACAACTAACACAGTATACATTTTAGATACACAAGATTACAAAAAAAAAAAAAAATCACTAGATTAACATTTAAGGCAACATATGGTTTGGCTCATTACATTCGGTATGACCTAGCTAGCTAGCTTAGCCAAACTCCGCTAGCAAAACACGTAAAATTAGCTAAGTTGCCAGGGTACGGTAACATTTCAAATAACCAACAAACAAAATGATTGAAATAAAGACACACCTGAAACATCACAGATAGTACACATGGGGCAATGGGGCTTACAGTTGTCCTCCTTTACAGTCCTGGAAATTGTAAGGGAAACGCTAAACATTCATGCAGTGCACCATGCCACGAGCTTATGTACACTGTGTGGCGCTAATCAACCAAAGTGCGTGGAAATACATAACAATATAGGGCAATACAGTGGAAAAGGGTTTCGGAATGAAATGATTTACGAAGTTATAGTTAAAAGAGTAATGGATGGCAGCATGAAAGGGGGATTAATGATAGATTACAAAATGGAAAGTTCGGAGAAAGCATACCTCTTCCCCAGGGTTACAGCAAACAGGGAAGAGGGAGCGCGAATCAATGAAATATTAATCCATGAAACCGGAAACACCAGAGGGGGATAGACGGAGGGGGGGCAGAAAGCTCCATAGTGTACATACTGTACATGTGTGTCAAAATAAAACCCATCTTTGTGTTATTATACATAAAAAGGATAAATCAAAAGCACACTGTTACACTCACCCCCCTAGAATAACACAAAGATAAAAAAAAACAACCATTTCAAACATGACAGCACTTATCAGGCTCTGCTAACGGGCATTACCATTACCAGCGTGGCAGCTACCTAAAAAGGTCAGAGGTGACCTAGGGGTGATCAAGACCTAGAACACTCACTGGGTAGGTGAGGTGCCATATACACCTCAGCAGTAAGGCTTACGACCAGAAAGCACTATGCTCCACAAAGAACTACATATATCACACAGAGAACAGGCTCCAAAAGCCACGAACAACAGCAAAGGCTGTCAAATAACTAAGAAAGAAAACGCATACACTACACGTGAATGACGCGACCGAGGGCCTCATCCCCACCCAGAACAGTTTGTAACTGAGTCATAGACTCGATAAGTCTACACACAGGCTTAATTACTCTACCAAACCTGGATAAAGGAAGGGGAGGTAAGTGGCCATCAGAGGGAATGTTGGTGTTGCACGGGGGTTCGGGAGGGGTAGGGGGCGTGACATGTTTTGCAACATCACCAGGGCCAGCCACACCACTAGCAGAAGCATCTGGGCTACCGTCAAGAACAGGGGACCCGGGACCAGCTGCTTCATATTCATCAAGGTCATCCTGCACTGCGGACTGTTCGGCGACCCAAGAGGAGGTACGGTCAGCAACAGAGTCATCCTGGTGCGGCAGGGCAGAGATAACAGTAGGCAGGGCATGCTCAGAGGAGAGATCCGACAGGTGCGCTTCGGACAGGGAGACACTGGAACTCATACATCCAGCTGCTTCACCTGCATCAACACAGAGCGGCAGAAAGTTCACAGAAAGCAGGAGGTTCCGGTGTAGCACTCTTTGGTTCCCATCACTGTCCTTGACTTTGTAGATGTGGAGGCTGGGCTTTGCGGCTACTACAGTGCACACCTCTGGCTCCCATTTGTCAGCGAGCTTGCGCTTTCCCCTGCACCCTTTATTGGCAATGAGGACACGGTCGCCAACGGAAAGTGCCAGGCCTTTGACCCTCTTGTTATACTGCTCAGCTTGGTGTCTCTGTTCAAACCTGGAGTTCTTCTGAGCGGCTTGCATGGCTGACTTGAGATCACTGGCCAGGGACTTAACATAGGAGTCATAGTCAGCAATTCTGTCGTCACAGCTCACACTCCTAAACATCAGATCGACAGGCAGTCTCGGGACCCTGCCAAACATCAAATAAAAGGGTGCAAACCCAGTCGTCTCATGTACTGTACAATTGTACACGAAAGTCATGGTCTGAATTAACTGGGGCCACTTCAGCTTGGACTGTGGGGGTAAGGACCGCAGCATGTTTCCCAGCGTCCGGTTAAATCTCTCTGTACCACCGTTGCCCATTGGATGGTAAGGAGAAGTGTGAGACTTCTGCACGCCAGCCAGCTCCATCAGCTCAGCAATGAGCTCACTCTCAAATGATGCTCCCTGGTCCGAGTGCAGGCGGGTGGGAAAGCCATACACACAGAAAAAGTTGTCCCAAAGCTTCTTCGCTACCTTCTTAGCAGTCTGATCTTGACAGGGGAATGCATGAGCCAGCTTTGTAAAATGGTCCGTTACAACTAAGACATCCACAGACTTGTTGTTCTTGTCCTCGGCAGACCAAAAATCAATACAGACAAGTTCCAGAGGGGCAGTTGTTTTGATGCTCTGCAGAGGAGCTCTGGCTGCTGGCTCAGGGGTTTTGCTGAGGACACATCTCATACATGTTCTGACATGATGTCTGACATCCTTCTCCATATCGTACCAGAAAAATCTTTGACGAGCGAGGGAGAGTGTGCGAGGTTGGCCCTGATGGCCGGCCAAGTCATGCACACCAGCCAATGCATCTGCTTTAAGGGAGTTGGGCACAACGTACTGGAACCTCTTGGTGTTGGAAAGGGGGTCTTTTGAGACTCGATAGAGAATGCCATCTCTGAGCTGGAACCGCTGCCATTCTCGAAGCATCTTCAAGGCCAGGAGATTCTCTTGAACACGTTCACGCCTGGAAGGTCTCAGTTTCCGGTCAACGTAGAAAATCACTCTAGAGATGACGTCGTCCTGTAGCTGGCGGGCTCTCAGGTCATCTTTCGACCATGTGTGCAGTATGTCCTGACCACAATTCCCCAAGCTTGTCAGGTGGTCACCGAGGGAAGCAGCCCTCTGCTGAGCTCCAATTTCCCACACGTCTTGAGTGTCCAGAGCAGCGGACACGTCGTCGCCTGACATGGAGAGGGGTTGCACGGTGCTGAGAGAAGACCCAGTCGTCGTCTGAACATTACAGGTAAGGCGGAACATGTCTTGTACACCGCTGTTGTCCACTGCAGAGGCTTGTTGCAGGAGATCCATGTAAGGCTCAGACAAGAGCCGATGACTGACGGGCTTAACAAAGGGCTCACGACTCAGAGCATCAGCCACAACATTCTTCGTCCCTGGAACATGTTTGATGTCGAATGTGTAGGGTGCTAGCTTTGAGACCCACCGCTGCTCACATGCATCCAACTTTGGCTTTGTAAGGATGTATGTAAGCGGGTTGTTGTCCGTCCAGACAGTGAAGCTGTGACCTTTGAGCCAGTGACTAAACTTGTCGCACACAGCCCACTTCAGAGCCAGAAACTCTAGTCGATGGGCTGGATAGTTGGCCTGGCTCCGGCTGAGGGACTTACTGGCGAACGCAATAGGCCTGGCTGTGTCCTCACCCTCTGGAACCTGCGACAAAACAGCACCTAGGCCGTCCAGGGATGCATCAGTGCACAAGACGAATGGTTTGTTGAAGTCTGGATGGGCAAGAACAACACTTGACATCAGCGCCCTCTTGAGGTCTTCAAAGGCTTCCACACAACCTGGAGTCCAGTCTCCTGGCGTCAACTCACGGTAGGTACCAGGCCTCTGAAGCTTTCTGTCACGTCTGCCTCTACGCTTTTGGCCAGCAGTTAGCGCAAACAGGGGCTTAGCAATGGAAGAGCAGCCAGGTATAAAATGCTGATAGTACATCACCATTCCCAAGAAGGAGCGAACTCTCTTCTGAGAGGGTGTGCACCCATCCTCCATCATCAGATCCTGTGCGGTGAAGCTGGAGATGACATTGACCTTCTCCTGATCGACAGACACGCCTGCCACATTCACGACATGCCCCAGAAACTTTACAGACTTGCGCAAAAAGTGGCATTTCTTCTGAGAGAGCTTCAGATTGTGCACCCTCAACCTGGTGAAGACAACTTCAAGACGACACAGGGCCTCGGATTCAGATGGAGCAAAAACAAGAAGATCATCCAAGTAGCACAAGAGGGTGGAGAAATTGAGGTCGCCAAAAATGCTCAGCATCATGCGCATGAATGAAGCCGGACTGTTACACAGACCTTGAGGGAGCCTGTTATACTCGTAGAGGCCGAGTGGTGTTGTGAAAGCAGTGAAATGTTTATCGGACTCATGGAGGGGGATGTTGTAGAAGCCAGATGTCAAGTCCATGGTACTGAACAGTGCATTACCACCAAGGGCAGCAAGGCAGTCCGACTGATGTGGCAAGGGGTGTGCATCTTTGACTGTTTTTGCATTCAGCCAGCGGAAGTCAGTGCAGATTCTGAGATCCCCATTCCTCTTCCACACCATCACCAGAGGCGAGGCATACTCACTGATCGACTTTCTGATAATACCTTTCTCTTCCATTTCACTCAGAACTTCTCTCAGTTTGTGATAGTGAGCAGGAGGAATACGGCGGTAAGGGAGCCGAAATGGGCGATCATCAGTGAGGTGGATGCGGTGTACAAACTCCCTCGCTTCTCCACAGTCGAGCTTGTCCTTGGAGAAGACGTCCCGGTATCTTGAAAGCAGCTCGGCCAGCCTGGACTTACACTCATCTGAAACTTCACACGCATCAATGTCAACATCTACGAGGCCACACGCATCAAGAGACTGCTTTGGAGAGAGCAACTGCGCTGGAGGGGTCATATGGGGCGGAACAGTGCTGTTACAGGCAAGGCCCTGAGTCAGAGGCAGATCTTCAACAGCCATACACGGTGAAACATCAGCCAGCTTTGTGTTACGGCGCAGCCTGACAGGATACTCAGTGGGGTTAAGAACTCTCATGGGAATCCAGTGGTCTCCCCACATAGGTGTGATGACTCTGCCCACTAGGATGTTCTTTGGTGCTGAGCGTGCTGTGGTGGGCTCCACAATCACTGTACTGCCTTGTGACACAGGGACATGGCTCGGCAGTTTGCCCCACACCAGGTATTCTTGTTTAGGCTGCAGAGTGATGGCGCGCCTCAGCCGAACAGTACCAATCGGACCCACTGACTCTTGACCAGCCCAGCGTGAAACACAGGTGAGGAGCTCTAAAACTTTTTCACATTCAGGACTGGAGCTTGTGGAGGTGACAGCGTCCCAGTATTTCTTCTCACTTTTCATTTTGTTGAGGAGGGGCTTTAAGACGTTGGTCCCAATGATAAACTCATCACGCTGGCCAGATATTACAAAAGTGGGCACAAGGAACTTTGATCCAGACACTTCAATCTCCAGTTCGTATATGCACTTAGGGTGCGTGGATAAACCGCCACATCCAATGAGGACAATGTTGCTGGGAACTGGCTGTGGACAAGGGAGAACGCCAGATGCCTTCAGTCTCATTTCACCCTCCTCACTCAGCGTACACGACATGGAGCCAGAATCTAGCATGCCCTTTAATGAGACAAGGCCACCGACCATGACTGGTGTGTAAAACAGGTCGCTGGAGCCCTCAAGCCGCTGAGAATTGAGATAGACAACCGTAGTGTTGGCTGGCAAAAGAGCACAACTATTTACATAAATGGATTCCAAGTCATCATCACAGAGGGTTTTAGCAGAAGAGCCCATGGTACCCCCCTCACTACATGGGCTATCTAGTTTAACTGCGTGGGCGGGGCATGGGCAGCACCAGTTTGAGACTGAGGACATCCACTCTTGACATGCCCAGACTGCAGGCACTGATGGCAAAGCCGGTCCATTCTACAGTGGCTGAATGTGGTGTGCTGCAGTGAACCACATACTCTGCATGGCTGGCGTGTCTCACGGTGTGTGACCTGGTCACGCTGGGCTGGCATGGCACGCTGGGACATAGAGGCAGTGCATACTGTGAGTACTTTGTCCAACATGTTCACCACATGAGAAAGGCTCGGTTCAGCAGCAGGGGGACTGAGCGGCTGGGCAGACTCACATGGGGCAGGGGCACAGGACTGGAGCACCGGCGGAGCCATAGGTGGTGGCCTTGGCTCAGTATGCTGGATGGTGGACTGAGCGAGTGGGCGCACACCCTCTGTAGACACTGGCGACGAAGACACATGCGCCACTCTCCCACTCCTCTTCAGCGCTCTGTGACGTGCATCCACCATCTCCTGAATCTCCGACAGAGTCCACTTCTCTGCTGGCTTAAACGAGAGAGACACAGAAAGACTGGGGTCTGGGCAGTGAGACACAAACATTGTTACTAACTCTGCTCCCGGATCCTCCAGAACTCTTTGCCGTCGCCGTAGACATTCCTCCGCCACATCAATGGCTTTGTTTAGACGAATCCAGTACTCCATAGCAGACTCACCGTGGTGTGGAAGAGTATTGTAGAAGTCTCTCATGGGCATGTTGGAGTATGTCAGCTCACTAAAATGTCTCTTCAAGATGTCAAACACAGCAGATAACATGCTACCAGAGGGCGTTTCAGGGCTGCATCGAAGAGAGACTCTCACTACATCTCTTGCCTTGCCTAAGAGGCGACTCATGACGAAGTCAAACTTCTCTTGCTCTGTGTGGCCAACACGACGAAGGTGATTCATGACCACATCCTCCCACTCATCAACTGAAAACTTGTCTGTGCGGTCACCTCTGAAAAAGGGAGGGAGCTTGGCATCCGACTGGACAGTGACACTGACTCTGGAAGCATCTGCTGCTGCCAGGGACGGTGAAGAGTGGCTAGGGTGTGGCTGACCACTGGTCTGATGCAGTGGATTTATGCTGGCTGTGATGTTATCATTTATCTGCTTAGCTAAATGTGACAAGACAACAGCAAGCGTGTCTGCAGTGATCACCTGTGTGTTGGGCATAGGGGCTGAGCATGTAGCTGAAGTAGGGTCAGTAGGCCCATGTGTAACAAGTGTGGGCATAGGGGCAGTGTGTGACACTGGTGAATGGGATACTCCCATAGGCTGTGTAGTTGCAGGGGCTGCATGTGCTGCCTGATCTGTGTGGGGCCTGCGAGCACTATCTCTCAGGGGGGTGGATGTAGCCACTGGACCTCCAACCAAGTTACCTTGTCCCACGCTACTAACTGCTCTCCCCCTACCAAAACTGTGCACCCCCAACGGATGAGCCCTCCCACTACCAGCTGGACGTGGGCTATCCCTGAACATAAAGGGTTCAACTACATCAGCAGTCCTAATGAAGCTATCACCACCTTCAGCCATGTTATAGCATAAAACAATTGAAAATTACAGTAAAATTACAATTAATACATCAATGACATTATATAAATATGTCAGTAAAAGCTAAATAAGTAACTACACCTCAGGTCAATGTACCTAAACGAGATCTGCTGAGCTGTGCAAGTCAAAACTACAAGGTCAATACAAGAAAAATACATACATATATTTAAAACCAAACAGTATCAAGAAATGTCAGTAAAAGCTAAATAAGTACCTACACCTCAGGTTAATGTACCTAAACGAGATCTGGTGAGCTGTACAAGTCAAAACTACAAGGTCAATACAGGAAAAATATATACATAAATTTAAAACCAAACAGTATCAAGAAATGTCAACTGCAGAAACAGTAAAAAAAAACATTAAATGTGCATACCAGAGGCTCTAATCAGTAGAGTAGATTCTACGCCCCTCTCTCACACACGCGCATCTCTCTCATACACTCGCACACGCAAACACATATGCTTCCCTGCGTGAAGATGGAGAGTTGCGCAGCGATCCCGGCGATCAAGCAGGCGTTGATCCAGCGGTCACGGAGTTACGGCACCAATGTAACCGGTCGTACGACTCTGCGTTGTTGTGGTTGATTATACATGTACAGTGGGCAGGAGAAGAAGGACTGACGCCAACTCGGGTGATCTGATCCACGTTTTACTCGGCGTTCTGAAACATCACAGATAGTACACATGGGGCAATGGGGCTTACAGTTGTCCTCCTTTACAGTCCTCTTCCCCAGGGTTACAGCAAACAGGGCATTATACATTGTACATTCAGTACAACTAACACAGTATACATTTTAGATACACAAGATTAAAAAAAAAAAAAAAAAAGATCACTAGATTAACATTTAAGGCAACATATGGTTTGGCTCATTACATTCGGTATGACCTAGCTAGCTAGCTTAGCCAAACTCCGCTAGCAAAACACGTAAAATTAGCTAAGTTGCCAGGGTACGGTAACATTTCAAATAACCAACAAACAAAATGATTGAAATAAAGACACACCTGAAACATCACAGATAGTACACATGGGGCAATGGGGCTTACAGTTGTCCTCCTTTACAGTCCTGGAAATTGTAAGGGAAACGCTAAACATTCATGCAGTGCACCATGCCACGAGCTTATGTACACTGTGTGGCGCTAATCAACCAAAGTGCGTGGAAATACATAACAATATAGGGCAATACAGTGGAAAAGGGTTTCGGAATGAAATGATTTACGAAGTTATAGTTAAAAGAGTAATGGATGGCAGCATGAAAGGGGGATTAATGATAGATTACAAAATGGAAAGTTCGGAGAAAGCATACCTCTTCCCCAGGGTTACAGCAAACAGGGAAGAGGGAGCGCGAATCAATGAAATATGAATCCATGAAACCGGAAACACCAGAGGGGGATAGACGGAGGGGGGGCAGAAAGCTCCATAGTGTACATACTGTACATGTGTGTCAAAATAAAACCCATCTTTGTGTTATTATACATAAAAAGGATAAATCAAAAGCACACTGTTACATTAGCTGGTGTAAAATTAA